>JAVQJD010104056.1:0-10543 GCA_036023655.1 Nannoperca australis
GTGTGTGTGTGTGCGTGCAACAAAAGTGGAAAACAACAGAGTTGGAGACAGAGAGTAGGGGATCATGCGAGAACAAATAAGAGACAGAATGCTGTCACTGTGTGTGTGTGTGTGTGTGATCTTATACTCATACCTGTGTAATATGTAAGTGACAAGAAGTTGTTGAAAGAAATAATTGCAAACTGAACAGAGCAAGGTCAGTGTCTGCGTTTCTTTTTTAAATTACAGTATGCGTGGGTTTGTATTTCCACAAAAAACGGGATAAGCTGGAGAGAGATTTAAAAAATAAGAGCCACTGGAAACCTTGTGTGTCTAAAGCTGCAGCCAAGGCCACAGCCTTGAAAAGCAGAGTGGTTTCTTTATTTTCTATTGTCAGCTCCGGAGGGAGGAATGCAGACCTGAACAAGCTGCATGCACACTTCAGTCACACTTCAATCTATAGAGATGTCTTTCTATTCAGTGCTGTTAAATTAAATCGGCGGCCTGAAAGCAGAACTTGCTTGCTGAAGGCAATGCGAGGCAGAGGTTTTTGTTGGTGAGAAAGTGATCAGTGTGATGCTCTGGGCAAAATCTTGTTTCAAAGATTACAGTGTTTTCTGTAATATGTCTGCAAAAGTGCCCTGAGATCTATTCTGTTATGATTCGGCGCTATATAAAAGGGAATTGAATTGAATTGTTTCCTTGATGGTTAGTTTGTGATAGGAATACTAAAATGAGCATTTAGTCTTGGAGCAGTTGTTAGGCTTTTAAGTGCTAAGGAGAATGCTTGTTGTATGGACTGTCTCGAAAAGACATAATGTGAAAACCCACAAAACAAATGTGTTTTTCTGACCATTGCTGACACATTTTCACCCCTGAGTTGTCTCTTTGCATCTAAAACGACATGTTCGCAGAGGTAATAATAGCTTATAATTGCAGAACATGCTAAAAATAAACTTCACATATGAAAGCCAACATGTGTCAGAGAAAGCACATGGGCCTCGAATTCAAATGTTTATGTGATCTTTTTTTGAAAAGACACTAATAAACACAAGAGATCAATGATCATATTGATATCTTATTGCAAAGGACACTAAAGATGTAAGTGTGTGTTAATGATGAGATCAAAATACATTCAAAATCTTTAAATATCTTTAAATTAAATATATAATTTCCATGTATGTATGGTAAATGTGAATATTAGGCTAGTTGACTTGTTTTTTTACATTTACGTACTGTAGCATGAACCTTGATTATATTCATAGAAATTCATTATAAATATGTTTAGTTGAGATTCATGTTAATACATGTGAAATCAATGTCTGTACTAAAATTGTCTTCATTAACGATGTGCAGATTATTAAGAGATAGTAACAAGTCCTGTGAGCTCAACTGCATTTTCTGGCATGTTTCACCTCATTTAATGCAACAAACACTTTCACTCCCAAGATCAGCTGTATCATAAGGTTTCAGTACAACTAAATCATTGTTAATACCAGCCAAAGGTTTCATCTTTTTGTCTATGCGTTCTTTCAGGGCCAGTGTGAATGTAAATTTAGGTCAGGTACATTAGAGACTATAAAAAAAATTATATTGAAAAATTATGTTAATTTTAAATGAAAAGCAAGTTGGGGTGAAAGACCGTCTTTGTTTGTGCTAAATACACACCAACATGTGTGTGTGTGTGAAGCACTTTGCTTTAGTCGTTACATAAAAGAGAGGTTTCATGTGCTGGCCTGTATAATCATATAAGAAGCTGGTGTGTTTGGGGACTGCATTGAAGTATATGGCGGCTCCGTTCACTGTGCTGCACCGGGGGAACATTGAAGTGTACATCAGGAATTTGTGTGTTAGACGTTGTTGTGTTGAAGTGGCTCGCTGAAGTGTGCTGTCTTTGCTTTCTGTGCTGTGATTGAACTTATTCTCCAACAACCTCACATTTTTCAAATTCATTTTTCTTTGGCTCTAACTGATTTTGCTCTCTTTCTTCGCACGCACCCCCCGCCCACCCCCTCCCACTCTCACAGGTTACTATGGGAAAGGCTGCACCGACGCTTGCCATCTGAATCCATGTGAAAACGAGGCTCAGTGCCACAGGAAGCCCAGCTCTTCCCATGGATACATCTGTGACTGTGGAGACAACCACTATGGGCAGTACTGCCAACACAGGTACACATGCGCGCGCGCACACACTCACACACACACACACACACACACACACACACACATTGAAACTACAGTTTACGTGTGAGATGCCAACACGGTCTAAAGCTCTTTGATGCTGCCTATAGCACAGCTAAGCTCTGTTCCAAGTGTGCTTGTGTGTTTGTGTGTGTCTTGGTAGCTTTGGTTCTGCCTTGTTGTCCCACATCTCCAGCCGTGAATCTAAGCCACTGTGGAAAGCATGTAGACCTAACGTAATAGCACATACAAACACACCAAGGTCGTGTTTGTGTGTGTGTGTGTGTGTGTGTTACATTGTGTAAAGAAAGAGTGACCCTGACCTTAACACTTCCTTCCTTCTCTCTCTGTTAAAGCCACATAGCTTTAAATGTATCTCATGATCTGTTCTGTGTGTCATCTTGTATCTAGTTGGTGTGTGTTTTTTGCAACAACACACATGTCAGCTGCTAATAAAATATTTCTACAAGTCTCTTTCCCCCCCCCTTAATTTCCCCTGATGTCTCTCTCTCTCTCTCTGTCTCACTTTATTGACATGAATGTAACAACAACAATATTGCCAAAGTGTCAGGTAATAATGAAATTAAAAGAATAAGAATCCTACTAACTCACATTAACCATATTAATCAGTTAGTCAATCAACAGAAAGATGATAATATTGGTCAGACCAAACTAGTGCTTTGAATTATTTATCAGCCCTTTAAGCAGACAAAAATACATCTGCATTAACGGTGAGAAGTGTTCATCTTCTCAGTGATCCATTAGATACTGAGAACACAAGGAGAACGCCATGACATGTCAGCATAGAAATCAAAAGAGGTCAAGTGACTATAAACCAGAGATAAAACCTGAGGTGTATTTCTCAGGAGCAGAAATTCATCACTTTTACACAAACTAATTCCCACGAAGTAATGAATGAAGAGCTAAAGGTGTTTTTGCTTAGTAATTGTTACCTTCTATGACTCAGCATGTGCTAATGTGTGTGCTGAAGTGCATATTCCTCTAACTCCTTTCTGCCTTGACCTCTCAGTCTCTTTCTCTCTTTTGCTTTCATCTCTTTGTTCCCACTCATTAGTTAGAAATCAGAGGGAAAAAAACGATTTTGACTCCCTCTGATGCTCTGTTGTTTTCCTGTCTCCATGCTGTTACTGATTCTACCTGTTGGTGTGTCCATAGAATTGATCACAAGTGTCCCAGGGGTTGGTGGGGATCTCCAACCTGTGGACCATGTCATTGTGACACCAATAAAGGCTTTGACCCCAACTGTAACAAGACCAGTGGACACTGTCACTGCAAGGTAACCAGGAAACGCACACACAACACACACTGCAACTTTCAGGCAGACATTTGTGTTTAGATTGCTAATTTGTACATAACTTTGCAAAGTGTATAAAAAGATATTTGGGCATTTTTTGTAGCTCAAGGTAGAAATGTTGGTGCATCAACACTGAAGATATGATAAAGGCTGCAGGGAACAGGATATATGATTATAAACGATTATAGTGCAATACCTTTTTTTAGTTCTTGAGCTTTAGTTAGCTTTAATTTGCAAACGCAAACTATTCACAGGTGCAGACAAAAATGCCTCTGGATGCAATTTGATAGACCCACAACCAATCAGAACAACAAAACTTGTGACGTTGCGCAGAGCGAATCCTGTCGGAAGTACGGCCAACACATCTTTCTTATCAACAGCGGCTTCAAGTGCAGTTGTTAGTTCTTCTTTTAGAGAAAATATGCCATCTAGTTTGTTTAACACTGACGCGATAGCAGATTCAGAAAGTTACACATCAGCGGCAGCCATCTTGGTTGTTTATGAAAATACATTAACGGCACTCCTCTGTAGGCTACAGTCATCGTATCAAACACGCCCCATGTTAGATAAATGGTTGTGATCTGTCTGAATGGGAGGGGAACCAGATGCATTTGCCACAGCAAATAAATCATGAGCTAGCAGAATTGTCTGGTTGGTTTCCAGGTTAGTAGATGCAGAATCAGATGCTGGAATTTCCTCTTTTTTTTTTTTTTTAAACCAGTATTAACCATATTATAAAACTGTTATAGTTGTCAAAAGCTCTGTGATTACAGACCTGCTGGTATAAAGTCGATTTTTTAAATCATATTGAATACTTCTACTAGGATTAGAAGGGCTTTAGTGGTGTAACTCTATAGATCACTTTGGCCTTGCTATAACACAGACGCACAGTAATCATCTCACACTCTGACAGGCTAAGCTAGATTTACAAAGTGCATCAACCATGATATGATCATCCCCCCATATTGACTTTTCTGCCTTGTGTCAATGTGTGAGTTGATAAGTTTGTCTGTAATCGGCATGTTTAACCCTGTTTTATCCTTTTTACTAATCTGGTCTTTTGACCTTAATCTTTAATCTCTGATATTGCCCTTGAACAAAGTACTTAACCACATGTTGTCTTGTGCCCTTTGGCTTCTTGTTCTTAATATTGTTTAAAATTGAAAGCTTATTTTTAAATGCCCTTCAGTCAAAAAAAAGTATATATGGCTCATTCCAGAATTTCAAATACATTTAAAATATGAAAAAAAAAAGAAAAAATGTATTTTTCTTCTCATAAAACACACTTTAAATGTAACATTTCCGGTATTTCCTGATATATTATTCCTGGTATAAACCTGTAAGAAAAAAAAAAATATCTGTCAACTCTCGAATATATATATATATGATATATAAAAAATTATATAATTTAAAACCCTGTCTTCCCTAAGAGATCTTCTGTCTCTATGTCCATTAATTGAGCTTTAAGTCTAACAAGATAGATACTTTTTGTACAGGAGTAAAAATATCAACAAACTTAACTGACAACTTGCCGAGATTGTTTGCATTCCCTCAAACCTAGGTTTGAGGTTGATGTGGTACGAATGAAAGTTACGACACAGCCTCTGATCAATGTGTTAACAATAAATCGTATCTAATGATCTTTGTGTGTGTGTGTGTGTGTGTGTGTGTGTGTGTGTGTGTGTTCGTGTGTGTGTGTTCGTGTGTGTTCGTGTGTGTGTTCAGGAGTTTCACTACCGTCTGCGAAACTCTGACACCTGCCTGCCATGTGACTGCTACCCGGTGGGCTCCTTCTCGCGATCATGTGACCCAGAGACAGGCCAATGCCAGTGCAGGCCTGGTGTGATTGGTCGCCAGTGCAACACATGTGACAACCCCTTTGCTGAGGTCACGAATTCAGGCTGTGAAGGTGACAATGCTAATTTCCTTTAGTTTGAAACATTTTGATCAAACTTTATTTTTCAAAATTACGAAAATTACTAATTGGTTCATTTCGTCATTTAAAAAAAATGAAGCATCTTACTTCTGTATTGTGATGTTAAAGCACCTTATTTCTTATTGGCCAGGAGACAAGATCATTTGTGGAATGTGAATTTTTCCACCAATTACTTTATTTTGATAGGTAAAAGTGTGTAACTATCAGCTCCTTTGTGGTTCATAGAACAAAAAACCAAGGTACTGACAAAAATTGTCCAAATAGTTTGCAAAACTGGCTTTAACAGTAAAGCTTTGTCAGTGTGGTTCTCCAACAATAGCAAAAGCATTTGTTTCCTTTGGGTTTTTTTTTGTAGAATTGTCCACTGGCAAGTGGTGCCGAAATCGTGTGTAATGTTTAAGACAATGTATAATTTTCAAGATTAATTTAAAACCAGTAATCGGACTGAATAAATTATCCATGGAGACAAACAGACATGAATGAAAATAATGAGACAATACTGAGCTTCCACCATATTTAATCATAGCTGCATAATCATAGGATTAGTTTCTTCTGTTTAGCTTGGCCTTTCAAAATGGTCATGTTTACGAAACTTGTGTCCAAGCCTAAAACAACAAAGAAACTGCTAATTATATTCGTTTTCTATTTAACACCTTCTCACTTCATCGTCTCTGATTTTCTCTCCTGTGCAGCTTTGTAAGTTTCCAGTCTCCCTCTTAGTATTTACTTCCTTTCATTTGTAGCTGGTATTCACGGCACTCATTTTCACTTTCTTCTCTGCAAGTCAAACGAAAAACATTTCCACGTTATTAGTGCCTTTTTGTTATGTTTTTAATTGAAACGTTCATCGAACTGATAAGGATGGTTTTAAATTATGTTTTTTCTCTCTGCAGTCATTTACGATGGTTGTCCAAAGACCATCACTCAGGGGATCTGGTGGCCTCGGACCAAGTTCAACCTACCTGCCGCAGTGCCGTGCCCCAAAGGCTCTGTCGGTCCGTATACACTCACGCACGCTAACATATAATCACATACAACCTAATGTCAGTTTAATATATATACGCCATGTCCTTGCGAAAAGACTTTGTAGATCGTCCTGTTTCTTCTCCTTACAGGTGCAGCCATCAGACACTGTGATGCGGAGAGAGGATGGCTGGAGCCAGACCTTTACAACTGCACCTCACCTCCATTTGTGGAGCTCAATGCTGCTGTATGTAAAGTATTACCACCAATACCTCAAACACATGTCTTCATCAGTAGAGGATAGAATAGGAATAGAATGTAATGTATATATTAATATGTTCATGTTGTCGGTGTCTGTATGTTTAGCTTGATTCTCTGGAGCGCAATGAGACAGAGCTGAACACCATCATGGAGAAGAAACTTGCCCACCAGCTCCGTGACGTCACTGAGGCAATCACCCGACTCTACGGCAATGACTTGCAGATCGCCGAACAGCTGCTGTCCCGCCTCCTGACGTTTGAGACCCAACAGAGTGGCTTCGGACTCACCGCTACTCAGGATGCACATTTCAATGAGGTAAAAAGACTCTTTTACTCCATTAAACTACAGTTTTTGCCAGTATGTTTTTAAGTTACAATATAACACACTAAGAGTTTGAGAAAGAGATTTTGATGATTGATGATGAAATTGTCTTCAAAATACAGCACATTTTTTAAAGGTTGTTCGTAAGAGAGCCTCGATAGCGATGTGTTTAATGATCAGTTTGCAATGATAATTTTAATGTTTCAAAATCTAAACATACTACATAACTAAAGTTATGAACCTCATCACTGCCACTGTGCACAGACTTAATTAAGTTTAACCAACAAGCTGACCAACATTTTGGAGGAGAGCATCTCCAACCACAATAAGAACATTTTGAAGTTCTATATTCCACCATCACAAACGGATATTGTAATGATTAATATTTTGGTTATTTTAGGGACTAAACCAGACTTCCAATCAATATTACTTCCAGCAACAGCCACAAATCTGCACAGAATCACAAAATTATTTAAAACAGTAGATATGATTAATGTTCACGGGGCACAGACCCAGTGACTAGATAGTATAATGAGATGTCTTTCTGATGTCTTTCTGAAATGGGAGGTAATGTTGCTATGGTAATGCAGTGACAGTGGCTCATGAAATACTGCAACATGTCATCTCTCCATATTAAATGACTGAGTTGTATTTTACCTGCTACCTACCGGAGCTGACACAGGATCATTTTAGCATGTTGGCATATTGACATAAAGGCGCTAACAGACATCTCCATATCAGTTTGCTATAAATATTTAGTGTATACATCAAATTTGACTGACAAGAATTTAGTTGTCCATATATCACAAGTAAGTGGCTGAAGATATAAAATAAAACCTGCCTCTCACCTCTTACTGTTTAAATTTACTGGCTTGTGTGTCAGTAATTGACAAATTGCATGCCACTGAAATTAACATTTTGTAAATATTTTCATTCATGAAGAGACTTTAAATATTCAATCTTTGTAAAAATGTAATTTTAAAATGATTGAATTTAAATAAATAATTTATTTTCAGCTTATAGTTGCCATGGCCAAGCAGTTTTTTGCTCTCACATTTTTATACAGTTGACACAGGGAGACATTTTAATATGCCCATCAGTGAGTATTTAGCCTCCTGATGACAACTGTAGCAGAAGTAGCCACGCCCTGCTGTGCTGAAACAGACTCAGTCAATGATTATGTCATTGTTGTACAGCTCACATGGAGTTGCTATAGAAACTGAGTGGTCGGTGTAGTAACATCTGATAAGGTAAACAAAAGAATGTCATCTGTGTCTTTTTGGAAATATATGAAAACATAGAAGATAAAATGTGTCATTGATAGAGGTAGTTTTGAATAATGAGTTGAATTAATGCATACACATTTTATTACAAAGCTCCCACAATCAAAGGTAATTTAAAAAATGTGCCTGCATTGATAGTTCCAGTGACCTTCTCTGTTTCTCTAATGGAGTAACTCACCTATAGTGAGTAAGTGGGGGAGTAGGATCTTGTTCTAATTTATGGCATAAGGTGTTTTATCTTCTGTGCTGTAAATTCTGTGGGTTAACGGGAGAAGAGTGTACTTTTCTTAGATGAGCAATAAAATAAAAATGTGTCTGATTTAATACGCACTTGTTGCACACGTTCAATTCCCGCATACACGCTGTGGCTCCAGTTATGACACTGTGAACAAAAGAGAAAGGATGCCAACACACTGGAGAATGATTTGATTGTTTCACCATGCCAATCCTGTGGAAGTGTTTCTTCAACTGAACGATTGAATTACTCAATCTTCTTACAAAGAGCATCATCCCTCATTAAATTAAATCTAATTTATAACCAATGTTAAATAATGTTTTGTTAAATAAAAAGTCATTTATGACCAATCTTATAACCCAATACTTTGTTGGGGCCCAACAGTAAAATACATACAGTACATTGCTTTATGTGAACAATACATCATGTTTGCCTAACAAGGACAGTTGCTATAGCAACAGAAGCATTAATGGCATCCAATAGTGAATGAAATGAAAACCTTTTTTCTGCCTGACATTTCACTTAAGTACTTCACCTGACAGTAAATCAGAAATATGACCATTAGGGTTTCACATTTGGTTAAATGGTTTACAGCGCCATGAAGCGGCTATATGTTTCCACAATAGTACAGTAATAATTTGTTATTTTGACGCTTCTGGAACATAAACCTCAACTCGCCTCACTTGTAACCTCAACCTCTGACTCTAAAGTAGTTGTGCCCACCTACATCTCATCATCACGCGCTAATGATGTGGCTCTGGTTTACCCTGGCAGCATTAAAGTGGAGCCGCAGACAGCCCATTTTTTCTCTCTACAAAAATATATCTGATAATACTTGACACCTCACTTTAAACATCAGCTACCAGGCCAGATGGACAGGTAATGTAGAAGACAGTTACTATAGTAACCCAGCAGTGGTACAAGAGTCCTGTTGCTGCAGGAGAAACAAAGAAAGGAGGGAAGGAAAATGTTTTCACATCAGGAGTGTCGCAATGAATAAAGGATCAAGCTGGGATCCAGTCCATCTGGATACGACCGTACCTCCAGATACGTCTAGTGATTCATCACATGCATAACATAGAAATTTGGCAAATATGATTTAAATTGAGGAAGAGTTATGGCACAATGCACTGGACAGGTTGGTAATGTAACTGTTTCTCATAGTGAGATCTCTACAGCATAAATTAAAGGGTGAGAAGAGAAGAGAATTCTATCTTATGGGATAGAAATAATTAGTTCCAACTAGGTTCAGAATCAGAAATCCTTTCATAGTCTCGCAATGAAGAAATTTACAACAGGTTGAATATATGACACCGTTTACTGTTTGAGTAGCTAATATATAATCTGTTTGTTGAACTGATTAACCCAGGATTAATTTCCAACCTGTCATAATGCTGCTTCTCATTCAGCATTTGTGCGCCCTGTGCCTCCTTCTCTTTGTGTAATCCTGTCATCTGTGCCTCCTCAAAACTCTTCACATCTCTTTCCTTTTGTGGGTCTCTGTTGCTTTTCACCCTTTTTCTTTCCCATGGATAAACATGGGCCATATGCGCTCCTGCAGCTCCTCCTGCTTGGGTTGAAAGCCTAAGATCCACCTTAAAAAATTTTCATGGCATGTTTAAGGTGCTTCTTAGGAACACAGGAAGCTTGGGTGCATGTTCAAAAAAAGAATTATATTCATAATGTAGCAGTAATTTTGCCATTCTTCAAGCTGACATTCACATCATCTGCCTTAATGGCTCCTAATTAGTTATGGACAGGTGAGACATCCTAGACATTATTGTTCATATTCACCACAGAAGTCATCAAAAGGTCAAAGAGTCCACTTATACACAATCCCTGTTTCTAAATCTCCTGTTCTCTCCCTCTACAAGTCTCTATAGTCTCTCTGTACTGCTCACTGTTTATTCTTTTCCTTGTTTGTCTGAAGGTTTTCTTGTGTATCATTTCCCCCCAGAGCATTATGAGAGATTGCAGACTTTATTGCAGTTAGACTGCAAGGAATCATATTGCCCCCCCGCCCCCCTCACATACACGTTTCACCCTCTTTGCTACCCTGACATTCTTAG
>JAVQJD010104063.1:0-26947 GCA_036023655.1 Nannoperca australis
TATTTCTTTAAAGTTAAGACTAGTTTAAAGTCATCTTCATTGAAAAGTACAGTGCTTTTCCTTCAAAAATAAGGACATTTCAATGTGACCCCAAACTTTTGAACGGTAGTGTATATTTGTCTGCTCTACTGTATCTGGTGTTAGTGTGCAGACCCAGGGGGGCTTGGTGAAGAGTTGTGGTAGCTTGATATTTTGAGGGAACAACAAGAATGGTCAGTCGTTCTACCTTTTCTTTCTCCAAGGGAAAGTTTCGATTTTTTTTTCGTGACTGGCATATTTGCTACAGTTAGTTGATTTTAAACTGTACAATAATCACAGAAAGGTAGAAAGCTTTCTCTGATCAATTAAGGAAGGAATCAAAACACAGAAGAGACTAGCGTAGTAGAGAGGTCAAGAAAGGAGAAAAAGAAGGAAGATTGTAGGGGCGAAAGACATTGAGGGGGGCAATGGAAGTGGAAAAAGGTAAAATTATCTTCATAGGAGGTAGCTTAGAAGACCTCTTGGGTCCAAAAACTAAAATGTAGTCCTTAGATAAAGAATGAAACACACTGGATCAGCAGAGCAGCAACGTGCTTGTCTGAGATAGCACATTTGGACAGTTTGAAGTGTTTTGGCTGAATGTTGAATTTTTAACTGTAGTAACAACTTTCCAGACAAGCACAACAACGAAATACACTAAGAAATATAAGAAAGGTAGGTGTGTATGTGAGAGGTTAGGAGGTCACCAGACTGAGCAAACATTATATTTTGTGTCTCCAAAGTCCAAGCCAAACATGCAGCGAGGATGAAGAGGAAATTGTTAAATTGCTCGAGCAGAGAGATGAAGCATAGATAGGAATAAATAAAAACTGCTTAATGTTCATAAAAACACACATACGCCACTAAAACTCTGGACTTGGAGGATTTTTTGGTTTGCAGGACTTGAATCAACCATTTCAACTGCACTGACATTTTTTTCTTCAGGGCCACGACAACACTGAGCCCATTTACACTCGGCATTAAACTGTGGTCTGCAGGTTAACTAGCGTCTGTATGAGGAAAGTTGAATGTTTGAGCTTTTATGAACACATAGACACACTAAATGTGGAGTGTATTAGGTTTGGCTGCTGATTAATAGTAATGGATAGACAAAAAAATGTAAACAGGTACAAATTTAATCTTATTTGATTCGAACAAACAAGCGCAGGTTGGCTTTTACTCTGATATTTTGCCATCAGTCTAGCACTATATGTTCAAATGTATGCATGTGAACATTTGGCTACATTTGACCCAAATAACTGCTGTGGCTCATCGTTGTTGTTGTGGTACAGTGGCAGAAAGCTTAGTGTAAATACAGTCCAGTGTGTGAAACATTGGAACTCAGATACTATTTGTCCTTGGGGCAGAACCATATCACCGTAGGCAGAAATACCACTGCTGGAATAATGGACAGAAACTAGATAATTGTGCTCCCAGGACGCTACAAGACAATCAATATGAGATAGCAGTGTAGAGTGACAGTGCTGGAAAAACTAGACAGGTGCCATTGAAACACACACATTTATAATAACCAATATGTTGTCTCAACATTACGAATCATAGAAAACAAGATCTGCTGACCCTTCAGCTGTCATGGTTGTTTGTGTTGAGGCCTTGCCTTCTACTTGGGAGCGCACACAAACGGTAGACCATTAGGACCCTTGAAAGAAAGAAAGCTTGCATGTCAGGAACAATTTAATGCTTGGAGGGCACACGCAGCAACTTCCCCTCAAAACATTATGTATTTGATTGTCCCAAATGATTCATAAAGCGTAATATACTGGTGAATTGTTATTTGAACGGACAGTGTAAGCTACAAATCAAACACATTTGGACTTCTCTATTAGATGTAATCACTTAAATTAATTAGATGTTGTAGTTGTTTTGTCTGTGCAGGGCACAGGGTGAACTGAACAATGAAGCGAGACATTTTCTTAACCTTGATTACATCCGATAGCCAGTTTTTTTAAGTAGGGATATTTTGAATTTGCAGGGAATACACATGGAAACAGTAAAGCCTCTACTACCTCCTGTCAGGATGAGCCAGACAATTAAAAAATATTTTATAAAGGCAGATAATATGGGCCAGCAGAAACCACACGGTTTGATATTTCCTTCTAAAAAATGCCATCCTTCCTTTCTTAAAATAAGGTTCACACTTGAAACCAAATCCTTTGATAAACTAATACTGAAATAAAAACACCATTGGAACCTCAGCTGTGCAGTATATCCTCTGAATCTTGTTTTGGTTTGAAGGCAAACATTATGGAAAATAATACTTTGAAGGCTGAAGAAGCCAGGGAAAGATGTGGACGATCATATTAAAATTGAACTCATACCTTTTCTTCGAACATCTGACACCAGCTGAATGCCTGAATTATATACGAGGCCTCAAAGCGGCAGCATTCGAGATATAACAGAAGAACGAGTGGTTCTGTGCACAATCTGTGCGCCTGCAAGAGAATTGCAGAGGTGGACCTGAGACAAGTTAGTGGGTGACTTTTAACAGCTACAGTGTGTGTGCAAGTGTTTATGTGAGTGTGTGAGCACGTCAGGACAGTGTCCAAAGGTACAAATCATGGGCTTCGATTGGAACAACGAAGAGACGCTGACTCAAATGATCGTAAATTCTGCAGATGGAGAAGAGACTCAGGTTGGACTCACTGCAGAAATGAGCTGCTTTCAGGATCTCTAAGCCAAACTAGAGACGCATGAGTCTGTGTTTGAGCAGTGCATGAAGCAATCCACTCTATCCCTAGCTTTCCACACATCGAGCTCTGGATAAAATCTGTACATCAATCCATCCATCCCAGACCTGAATACAACTGCTGTCCTCTGCTCTGGCAGCCTGCTCACCAGTCGTCTCAGTGCTGGCAAGTCAGGCAGGCAGCTTAAATCATTCCAGAGATCTACAGAGTCCTCCCCTTTGTTCCAACTTTCCATGTGTTTCTCCTGTTTCTCTTCCACTCTGTTGTCTCCTCTTCCCCCCACTCTCTCTCCTCCCTGTCTAACCCGTTTCTTTCCCCCCCATCATCTGTTTCACCTCTCCTCTATCCTCACATCCCCTCTACTGGTCTGCGCTTTCGTCTACAGCTAACTCTTACCAGTTCTATACAGCCCAATTGAAAATATTGATTCCATATGAAGCGATACGGAGACAGAAATAAAGATCAGTTACAGGAACGAAGGCCTTGGGGGCTGCAATAGAAAGAATGCTACAAAGAGAAATGGAGCAGAGAGATCAACAACCGACAAACAGGTGGAGGAGAAGGAGGAGGAAGTTTAATTTAAACTAAAGTAAATGTATACCTGCTTTGTAGGAGACAGACAAAATACAAAGAAATTGAGTGTAAATGTTTGTGAGTTTGACACAGAGAGGGGGGGAGCATGGTTAAACATTTGCATGTGTGGTGAGACATGTGGCCACCATTACTGACTCTTGGTTCATGGAGGACATTGTCCTATTTTACTCTCTCTCCTACATTGGAAGACATTTGATGGACCACTATGACCTCACTCACATGACTGAGACAGCTGACGTGGTCAGTAGGCTAGTTTTAGATAGCCTTATTAGCTTGTACTGTAAGAAGTTCACGATTGCTTTCTGGGGGAGAGTTAGATGAGAAAATCAATACCACTCCGATGTCTGTACGCTAAGTATGAAGCTACCGCCAGCCACAAGCCAAAAAGGTTGCGAGTCACTAATGTAGATCTGGAGGTCTTGGTCCATCTGTGCTAAATAATCATCAAGGAGGTTGTGCAAATGTGTGCAGTACGTGCTGGCTTACTAAGTTCTGTCTCTGCATGTTTACAGCGCTGCAAAATACTTTGTATAGTTTACTGTAGCAGATGCATGCCAACACAGTCACTCTGCCACCACTGTTTCTGAGCACATGCCAGTAACAATGCTTTCTGACTTTAATGATAAATGATGCGAACAGATTTTAACATTTAACATGTTTTGATGAATCACTGGATCCAAACACAACTATGCCTGAGAAACCACAATTATGGAATGACAAAGGAGAAACAGACAGACATGCGGGGAGGGAGAGACAGAGAGGGAAAGCTGTTGTTTTAAACAGATGGGAAAAGCTGATAGAAAGTAAGTGAATGCAAAGAAAGGACAGAAGAAAGTGAGGGATACACAGGGGGAGACAGGAAAAACATCCGCAGCCCAGCGAGTGAGCCGGCGGGAAGAGACACAGAAACATCCTGGTCGACTAACACACAACACGCACTGTCTATGTGTCTGTCTATGTCCGTATTGTCTTGTATAGTGTGTCAGTGCACAGGCATGCATCTGTGCCTGAGAGGTGTAGAGTTTGGGCAGCTGCTGCTGCTGGAGCCACAGCTGGTTCGGGCAGCAGATCAGCAGAGAAAGGAACAGAGGGGATGAGAAGAAAAGAGGAGGAGGTATGGGAAAAGGAGGACGAGGAGGAAGAGACACTCAACGAGGAGATACCTGTCCCTATGGAGAGGCTTTGGGAACAGGAAGAGGGGCTGAGGAGCAGAACAAGGAGGCAGTTGTTGAGGAAAGCAGTTTGGTCCTGTTGGATCAGGTCTGGGAACAGACTGCGATGTGAAGGTACAAACAGTCACCAACACTTCTGGAGCTTATCTGGAATTCAGCATTAGGCACTTTCCCAGACACTGGTCCAAGGACAAAGTGGTGATAGAGAAAAAACAAACAATTCGTCTCCCAATCAGTATTTTTTTTTTTGCCCCCCATGGCTGCATTATGTTCCAACCAGTAAAAGTGTGTTCTTTTCACAATGGCACAAGATGAGTTGTCAGCGTGGAAATACGATTGTTTTTGTTTCAGTTTTCATGCCCCGATGGCTAACAATTTGGAAACAGATTTGCTTCTGGCAGTGGTGATATTATGTTTTTTGCCATAAAATACCATATCAGTGTCCAAAAGGAAGTCAATCTTTGGAGTAGTTCAGAAACGATTGAGTAAAAAGAGGTTAATATTAATAGGACAGTGACCTATGGCAAGTTTATGCTGATGGATATTTGAGCACATAATGCAATTATGAGGCTTATTTTAAAGGAATAGTTTAGCATTTTAGGAGCTATGCTTATTCACTTTCTTCCTGAGAGTTAGATGTACAATATTGGCCCCAAAAATACAGCATCAGCCAGGCTGTAGTCAGTGCCATGACACTTGGGTAAAGAGAATTACTGTATAAAATAATACAGTAAAATATACAGTATAAAAATCATGAGAAATTATGTTCTATAGATCACGTTATATATAACATATACCATCCCACTGTCAGAGAGGGAGGTTCTCCCTCAGTGGGCCTCTGCGTCTGAATCCCCTAACGTGACTGGGAATCCACTTCTTGGGAATGCAGCATTCCTAAGGAGGTTGTTAACATTCCTCTAAACTTACTGAATCAGCACAGTACAGCTGGCTTCGCTTGCCACAGCATGCCAAGATTGATGGATGGGGGTGGGCTGAAGGTGCTGTGTGTATTTGTATGGCGCAGTGAGAACACGATGCTTGTGTGTGTGTTGGTACAAAACAGAGACTGAGTGTTTCAATGTAAGTCAAGACAGGAGATCCTCAGTATGAAAGAAGCTTTTACATTCCTGACCCCTTCCATACAGCCTACTATAGGGTAAGATTCTCCATGTTCCACTCTAGTGACAATGGTGCCAGTTACTTTTTCACTTCCTGGCCACATAATACGGTCTCACCTGCACAACTTTGCAATGAAAATGCAAAAAGGGTATTAACAACACATGCTATTTGGTCAAGGCACATACAAATACTGTAACTGCTGTACACTGCACTGGGTCCATCAGGATCAGCCTACAGAGCACGTTGTGGTTAATCTAATCTAATCCAGATTTTTGCACAGAGACTGTTTTGTGCAAATCTATAAAGATGTTATATGAGGAAGAGTGCACATAGCATAGCAAAAGGCATCATATGTTTATCAGGCCATCGTGACTCTAGTCACAATAGTCTAAACAGTGAATTTTTTTGTGGCACTGGGCAGATTTTAACTTGCATATTTATAAATAAAAATAAAAAAAGGTTGTACTCTGGAGCTCTATCAACATGAAGTTTACTTTAAACAAACCAAGTGCTTCAATGAGATAAAGAGTGTACCATGCAACTGCCATCAAGCCTGTGATGCCTCCTTTACGTCAAGTTGATTTGATTAATGTCAATTTAAGTTCCAACCCAGCTGCCTTCTCCAGCTCACACTGGGTGAAAGGCAGGATACACCATATAGATATTACATGAATATTTTGACCAGGTCTAACATTAATGGAATCTTTTATTTTGATTATTTATATTATTCATTATTTTATTTTCAACAGTGAAAGTGAGTGAGACAGACACAAAGAAAGAGATGAGGACTAAACCGGAGACAGCATTTGGTCTCAGTGTTCAGAAAGTAGTCTTTTATCTGGAAAGAGCCAAACAGCCTGGGTCAATCAGTGGCTCTGAGGGAAGCACTGAACGGCTTCCCAGTCTGGCTCCTCTTGATGAGTGAGAACACACTAGTTAACCTGAATCCAGAATCCAGACAGCCTTTCAACACCTCTCTATTCCAGTTTACATACAAACAAACATACATTTCAGTACTTTAAATGTTGCTTCTGGTGCACGGAAATAACCAACATAAACAGTGAATGTTCCAAATTCGGTCTGACGTTTGATTATCTTGTCATGTTTCCAAATTATGTTTAGCCCTAATTAAGATGACAGGTAGTAATGAGTTCTTTAAATATGGTGCACCTAACTACAGCCACAGAACAGTACCATGCAAGTACTTTAGCTTTCGTTTTTCACAAAGCATAAAAAAAGATTGACCCTTTGCGAAGAGCATTGTTCTCATAACTGTGGTCAAGAGTAAACATGCCTGCTGCTCTCGTTTACAACACAACATCTGGTGTATTAACTGTGAAGAATGAAAACAAATTACAATTACTATTGGACTTTTTAAATGAGTACCCTGCTGATTTAAGATTGCACTCTTTTAACATTTACTCATGTCAGTTTTAAAAAAAGAAAATCAAAAATTATACCAGAGATATTGTCTTCTTTATTCTACACATTCTTCGTCTTTATCAAACAGTGTGCCTACAGCTAATGTAACTAGGAACTGGGAGCACCGGCCATTTCTCCCCAGAGGTTGCTAATCATCTGAATGTCATCACTGTGTGTTCTGTTCGCTGGAGAAGAAGTGATGGTACGTACAGCACACTGATTGACATCAGAATACCAAGTACAGAGAGACAACAAGCCTCTCTGGCTGACAGATAAGATAAAGACATGGTAGGGCAAGCATGCAACGGGCTGCTAGTGTGAATGATGTCACTGCCTAGCAGAAGTAGAAGACCCAGTGCTCTTAATTAGTGTGCACAATACACAAACCCTGAAACTGAAGCAGTTTAGTGGAATTCAGCCATCACTAAATGTATTATTTACACTTACTGTAAACTTTCTTACATCTTTTGTGACACAAACCTAATAGTCAGTTTCTGTCAACACAAATTACCCTAATGACTGTCAATCACACCTTAAAGGCAACTTA
The DNA here is from genome assembly GCA_036023655.1 of Nannoperca australis. Lineage (NCBI taxonomy): Eukaryota > Metazoa > Chordata > Actinopteri > Centrarchiformes > Percichthyidae > Nannoperca > Nannoperca australis. The sequence goes on from JAVQJD010104063.1 coordinate 7,581, forward strand.
AGAGTGTTGATTCTTTTTACCTTTATACTTTTTTTTCTCTTGTTGTGAAGAAACAATGCCAAATCAGTTCAAATATCTGACCAAGAAATTAAAATAATAAAATTTAAGTAAAAAAACATAGGAGCAATAAACAGCAACATTGTGACATTTCGAAGGGCTTATAACAATTATTGACGATTAGCTACAAATTCACAATTTTGAGCTTTCAATACCTTTTAAGTAATAGTTTGTGATTTGGGGAAATACATTTAGTCTCTTTCATTCTGAAAATTGATGTCTGTACGCTAAATATTAAGCTACAGCTAGCAGCAAGTTAGCTTAGGTTAGCTAAAAGAAGTTGTGGTCCCATTCAAGAAAGAGTCTAGTAGCATAAAACCGTATCTTTTCGTGTTTTTCTGCTTTGTTGTTTGTACAGATTAAACAAACAAGATTTAGAGGAGCTGTTGCAAAGTTGTTAACTTTGGACAGAGCCAGGTTAGCCGTCTCCCCGTTTCCAGTCTTTTTTGTAAGCTAAGGTAATGGACTGCTGGATGTAACCTTATATTTGTCAAACAGAATATGAGAGCGGTATTGATCGCCTCATCTAATTCTCGGCAAGAAGTTGAATATGCATGTTTCCCAAAATTACATAAGAGAAAAAACACAAGACAAAAAAAGCAGCAAATCTTCACAACTGAGAGGGTGGAACAAGAAAACATTTAGCATTTTGCTTAAGAAATTAAGATTAATTAGAGATTAATTATTAATCCAAATATTTTATAGTCTTATTTTCTGGCTGTCATCTAAGTGATTCATTATTTCATCTCTGCTCTTAACAACCTCAACACAAATATGATCTTTTAGAAGCATTTTGGCAAAGGTAGATCCTTGTTTTCACTCCACATCCATGGTAACACTTCGACAGTTTACAGTCTACACACTGTCTCACCACTGGGCGGCTACGAATGTAACATGGACTTGAATCAGACACTTGTGTGCACATTGAATGTATGCACGGCATACATGAGGGGCTGCATGCAAAAGCACATGTTTATAAAAGGCAATGTGGCTAGGCAGGGTTCTAGTCTGAAGACTCTAAAAACATTACTCTGAGACAAGAGCAGAGACTTGCTTTGTGAGAGACATACATACATACTCTTTTTTACTCTTGGAAAGTAGGAATAGATTGAATTCAAACAAAACAATATCATGAGTACGGATCTGATCTGTATTTTGAGCTGAGTCCAAAGTAATTTGATTGTCATGGAGTATGCCTGTGAAGCTGGCGTGACCGTAATGTGCATTGAACACATTTCCTTAATGGATGTGAAGTGGACTGCTTTGACAGCAGCAGGCCAGGCAGGGCAATGAGAGGTGGCCTTTCATCCTAGCTAGCTGTTAGCTTTGGCAGAGGGACAGCAGCCCTCAGCAAGCCTTCTGGCCCGCCTGTAAACTGGCAGCACAACTGGGGGCAGGGAGAGGAAAGAGTGAAGGAGAAATGAAAGAGAGAGAATATAAAGCATTCCGTGAGGATAATAAATGGTATTATATTGTATTGTAGCACATAAAAGCCAGGCAGGAAGGCCGGCAAGGAGCGCAAAAAGACCATTGTTTCCTCAGTTTTCTCCCTTGAAAAGAAAATAACGTCTCTTTTTGAGGTCTAAGAGTTGAGGTGCTGAAGCAGGTGGGCAGACAGATATGCAGACAGGCAGGTAGTGACTCAGACAGAAAGTTAAACAAGCCAACAGATGCAGGCGACGAGGCAGACAGACTTGCAAATAAGGAGGTCGCAGACAGATGAGGGGAATGTTCTTTTTGTGTGGCTGTTATTCTGCCGAATACCAGCCACAGTAGTGTAGTGGTATCCATGGCAACATGGCTTTGGCATTTTCTGTAACGCTGGAAAGAGCAGCGAGTACAGAGGAGGAGCGGACAGCGAGTGGATGCTGGGATTCACACAGACAGAGAAGGAGTTCAGCTCGGTGCATCGTGCACCTAGGCAATACATCAATATTTATCTCATATCATGGCAGTGATCGTCAATGGGATCACACAGGAGGCTGCTGTGTGTCGCGGATACCTTGATTACCACTGAAAACTGTGCATAATTACACTGTTTATTTCTAACAGCTGGTTGAAGCTTCTTATTGCCATCTGGAAATCAATTGATTAATTGTTGTATCACAGTATTGAGTATTTATTTGTCAAAATCTCCCTCTTTTAAACTCCTGCAACTTATCCTGCATGTAGGGGAATATACGTAAAGTCTAATTGCTTCATTTCTTCCATGTAACAACACGGATGAGAGAAGTGTGACTGTGGATGAGAAAGGTGTGGGTGGAGCATCTTCAAGCGAAAGATGATCTACAGCAACTGCCATTTCACTGGGCCTTAAAAACAATGAATAAACTGTACAAACTGTTCCGCAGCTGTGCCATTGTGTAACATCGTTAAGTCCATTTCAGCCAGTCATCTTCCACCTTTGCATGTTTTAGTATTGCAGTATTGCAAAGAGGAAGTGCGTTGGCTTTATTTTAAGTCAGGACATTAAGTTTCGATTCTTCCTAATTGTGGAAAATGTGTTGCATTTAATATGCACATGTTACATATTACACATGTAATCTTACTGGTCTGTTTGACTGCTGTGATTTGAAGAGGACTGAAAATAAATATGCTTGAACAGTTTCACTGCAGCATTTATAATACGAGAAACTCTTGAACTCCTGATTTTATTGTGCCTGGCAGGATAACAGCTGTCTTTAAGAGACGCGAGAAGAGCAGGGTAACAGGTGAAAAGCTTTGTGGTAAATAATGCATCAGCTTAACAACGTCAAACCATCAGAAATGTTTTGTTTTATTAAACAAAGCTGTCGGCTCTCATTGTTTTATTCTCATCTTAATTCACTGGATTCATAATAAATCATTTAGTTTTTTTATTTAGTAACTACTACAGCAAAACCAGTGTGGGCCAAAAGGAGGGCATGAGGGCACATTTTTGCTAACTTCTTTTTAATGTGAGCCAATGAAAACCTTGCTGGTTAACATGTTGGACTCCGTGATTGTGTTAGTGAGTATCTCTCCCGTCTCTGTGTGTTTCTGTTAGCTGTAGTGATCCAGTGGGGACTGTGTGTTCCCCGTGTGTGCTTCTTGGCAATGATTTCAGAGGGGAACGAAAATGAAATGTATTTAAGTTAGGCTGAGTTCCTTTTCTGACATGCTTGTTAATGGTACAGCGTTAGTGAACAAAAGCAACATTTAACACACAAAAACTAAATCCTCATACCCGAAAAGCCACTTGAAGTTGTCTGACTTGTGCCCACAGCCATCCCAGTTTATTTGTTATGCTTACAATGCTGTGGCACAAGGCAGGCAAACACACAAAGACACACTACTTGTTTGGAAGTGTTGTGTGCAACAGTGTGGCTACTATTTTAATTTGTAGCCCTGTTTGTTTTCTGTTTTGAGGACAGAAAAAAGAGAATAGGCTGCGAGTCAAACGGCCCGTTGAATCAAACTCTACATCTGACACTTAGCAGAGCCAGGGAGAGGAGGAAAAACAAGCACGTGCACCCACACACACGCACGTATGCATTTGCCCACATTTAATATTAATTAGTCAAGGATGTGATTCAGATGCAAAAACACTCTGCCTGTGTTGTGGTAATGAATTAAACGTGTGTTTCCAAAAAGAAAAGGAAAAGGAGTTGGATTAGGGTTCTATTAATGCTATTATAGAATTAAACTTCAGGACCAGGGGTGGATTCAGGGATTATAAGATCCATGTGATCCTACCTTGTATCCAGCATTTGTCCTGCCCTTTGTGAGTGGTGTGGTGGAGCAGAGCTCGATGGCCTCGGGCTCGTGGAAGATCACCGTGGGCAACGGCTCCTTCTTCAGTGTCAGCACATTTAGCTTGGTCTTCAGCATGGTCTGGAAGTGCTGATGGAGAAAAAAGAGAAACACACACCGTGCTTCAGGCAAGTTTACAATTAGTACCAGACAACTATAAGCCCATAGGATAACATTTGGTTACCTGGCTACCTTACATTATGCATTTAAGGGTTTTTGTCATTTATAGGTGTGTAACACAGAATAAGAGATGAGTGTTGCCATCTTTGAGTTCAGAAATATACCAGATTTATATTTGCGTAAATGTGATGGTAGAGCACAATAATGCTGCTCAGATTTCCATAAAACTTTTGTGAGGCTCAAAGGATTTAAAATACCAACAAAAGACATCAGAATTTTAACAACGTACCAGTGTGAAATTCAAGAAATTCATTCACCATGACACTATGGCCAGAAAAAGTTACTAAGAGACTTTGAGAGAATATATGTAATGTATGTTTACAAAGAACATGGGTTCCAATTTAAAAAACTTATTATAAAAATATATTTTCTTTCTGTTAATGTCTATTCATTTATTGTGAGTCCGTGTCACAGATATCACAGATAAGTTAAGTTGCATTAAATTGCCTTTTTTGTATTGTTTTTACATAAAAGGTTTTGGTCTACCAAAAATGTACCGTATGCAAATATGCTTAAAAGCATCTATCCCTGTCAAGACATGAGTATACCACATTTACAGTGTGTTTACACACACACACACAGAAAACAAACATCAGTGGTGGAAACTGGAGATGAAGACTGGAAGTGAGATGGTGTGAGAGGTTTGTTTGGAATGTGAGGAGCAGATGAAGGGAGCTCTGCCCTCGCTGCCTCCATCAAAACAAGAGAGGAGCGCCGCCTGCTCTCAGACTACAGCCCTGACTGTTTCCTGAAGCCGAGCAGAACCACATGGTGGATCTGGATCCGGCCCTGTGGAATTTCTGGGCTTCCTCGAAACAGTGAAGACAAAACTGAGTAGCTAATGAAATCGGGACTACGAACATTTCTTTTTTTTTTAAACAGGCATATGGCACGTCTTCTTTGGCTGTGTATCTGCAGTCCATTATTAAAGATCACATATCACTGGCAGTTAGTCATATACAATGTCTTATACATGGAACCTTTGTGAGGAACACTGCACCTGCAGGTGTTTTGAATCAGATTTTTTTAGATATTTGTCACTCATCTATTTCTTTGCAACACAGTTTTGTTTAGGTCTGCGGAATATATTTAACTAGCCACAGTTGCCTCAGGGGATTAAAAACTACGCCATGTCGGGGGAACTACTGCGGTTTTGAGTGAATTGTCTTGAGAAGTTTTTCTCGACATCGATGTAGCCCCTCAGGATGAATTATAATACATTTGGTGATCCCCTGACTTTTCATCTAGCGCCATTGTTAGGTTGAAATTTTAATTTATCCAATACCTTCTGCAAAACATCAGCCTCTGATGTACATTGTTTTGAGTGCTAATTAAATGTCAGCATGCTAACACATAAAACTAAGCTCAACATCAGGATGCTTTCATTGCCATTATGAGCATGTTACTGTTAGCATTTAACACACACATACATTTTCTGCTATATAGATTTCATTATATTAGATAGATTAGTTTAAAAAATGTGTAATAACATGCTAATCTAGTCATCTAGCCTATTGTTAGTCTCAGCTTGTTTCAGACTACTGTTTTGTTAAGTACAAATTACTTTTACAAATGCTTCTATTCACTTTTTTCTTTTTCTTGTTGGCACTTCAAAGCTGTTTTCCGTGTTGGACTTGCTTTATGTCAATTTTTATGCAACAGATGGTCAGCATTTTCAGGCAATGAAAACAGCCAATCCTGCCAGGCTGTCGTCAATCTTCAGTGTTTGTTTGTTTGGTAAAGCCAAGTAGAACATCCTCAATCAACTTCAATATATAGGTTTGGTGTCTGGTTTCTAAATGCAATGCCACCGCATCAAATATTGTAAAAAGCACACATTCACCTCAAATTATTCTTGAGTATTCTTGTGTATTTTCTTGCATTGCTGCTTTGTAGCTTTTACTCATGTTCAATTACATTAATCTGACCTGTCATTTGGCTGCAAAATAATATGTATACTATTTTATATTACCCCAATTAATAATTGAGTTGTCTCGTAAATGTTATAATTTGAAGGATTTCAAATTGTATCCTAATTGTCTTTGTCCTCATCTATGGCTTAAACAAATTAGATGTTTGTGTCCTGTTTGCCTAGCATTGTGTTCATAAAATTTGTGAAATAATCTATGTACAAATTATATGTTACAAAAAAGGCTATAAAAATGTCACACTTAAGGCTAATTTAGTGCCCTCCAGCTAATAGGACTAATCCTGTGATGATACCCTGCTGTTCATCACACAACCTGTCGGGGCAGAAACAGGACCACTGGAACCCCAGGCGCAGCCACCCAAGTGAACCTTCATGTTGAGAAAACAATAATAAAGAAAACAGGGAGGGGGACTGTCAGAAAAGAACGCAAGGAGATAATGCAAGAAAAAAAGCAAGAAGCAGATGAAAGAGAAAAGGAGAAAAAGCAAGATGGAGTTGTGAAAGTAAAGCCACATGTGTGTAAACGCTCGCTGACCTCCGCGTCAGCACTTTACAGCTTCCTGACAACGGCTCACATTCCTGCGGTTGGCCCCGGTACGGAGAGGGGAGGGGAGCTGGGGGGCCGGTGGTGGCGCTCCCCGACTCCTCCACCCCCTACCAGGAGCAAAAGGCCTGAGCGGAGGGCCGCTTCTAGAGTAACTCTAGAATTCTATTCATAATATTTTCACTACATTTTAATGTTTTTTTATTTCTCAAGTCCCAACAGTCTCCTCATCAGCTTGCTGCTGTTATTGCTTCTATTTCTGACTTTCACTTGGACCCAGGCAGGTTTTCTGTCTCCACCACCGAGGCAGTGTGGGTTGGGGTTGGTATTGACCTGCTTACAAGACAAGGGATCGTGTCTGCACTTCAGGCTAATATGCTAAACAATGGCTGCTGTCGCAAGAAAGCCTCAAATCTCCAAATAATGGTTTTCTTTCAGGATTATGAAAAACAAGCTTGTTTTAAGATTGAAACTTCAGTAAGCACTCAGGAGCCTGGACTCCATACATACTGTGTAAATGTTTAAATTTAACGAAAGCCTCTACATGTCGAGTACTTATATCTTATATATATTTTGGATGTCACACAAAATGCTCTGCTTTCAGTGTAGCTCCAACGGAAGTTTCCAGTGTTAGCAGGTTCAGGTTTGCAGCAGTTGATGCTACAAGTCACTGACGGGACTTGAGGGGTCACTACAATCCACACAAATCAGAAATCTAATGGCAGGATCTTTAAAAATGTCCCAATAGGGGGTTCGACACCTGACACCTAACAGCTCTCAACACCATGCTCTATACTCTTTGGGTCGTGTCTGGATCCTAAGATGAATTTAATAGTTTGACTGTGACGTTTCCAAGAATTTTCTCATCAGTGTCAGTCCGCATTTTCAGAGTCAATGAAGCGCATGACTTCTCCTCAAAACGAGATTCATGGGTACCAGTTCACATAACATCACTGAGTTTCATTTACTCAGTGCATCTGTTAATTATTACAAAAGTCGAACCTCTATAGAATATTCATCTGTTACAGTCGCAGAGTCGAGGTATACTTTATTTTGAAGAGGCGAGGCTACACAAAATAAACACGTTAGGCTAGCGGTGTACACGTTCATCTTGGATTCAGTTACTAATTATTCACACACCTTACCAGACAAGGACTGTGTGTAATGCATGTGAATGGAAAATTTTCAATGTTGAAGTATTTGATACATCAATAACTATGTTGATTAGATGACTATGAGACTTCTTCACATAGTGCCACTTTCTATCCTTATTCAGGCACCATTTAAACTACAAACATGACCATTTGTTGTGTAAGGTGATAAAGTTATAGTCTGCTTTTTCAATTCACATGCATTTTTATTAAAAAATATATTATTTCTAAGTACAAACTATTATTACAGATTTTTATAATCCCTAAGTTTTATTACTTCCACTCTTTATATATTTAAATTTGCTGTAAATTTATTTAAAGTGTCATAACATTAAGGAAATACCTATTTAGCAGCATGACTGTAATGCTAAAAGCATCAACACTGACTCATTGCTGCCTCTACCCATTAACATGTTTTCATAGTGCAAAGAAGTCACAATAAAAAGGAATTTGGACATTACTATAACTCCTACAATGGGGCTTTTACAACAATTCAGTTATTTATATTTTATGGTTCTTAAAATCAGTACTTCCAATAAACTTTATCCCGCAGAATTTTACATAGGCGTAACTTTTTGTTTCTGAGAGAAGAAATAATATTTAAAATTGGCAGGCAACCAAGGTCACCCACAGACACAGTGCTGCTGCCAGCTAATTCTGGATGGCTGACGGCTGTCTCTGATTACTGCTGGCAATCACAAGTGTCATGCAAGACAAGTACACATGCTAATTTCTTCAGAGTCACGACTATTAAATAATTGTGAATTCTGCAATTGGAATATATGTAAATTCGGGAAAATACTTTAACAATCACGTCCAAGCAAGAAATCAAGCAGACAGGCTTTGGAGAGTGTATTTGTCTAGTTTGCCTCCTGCAGTGATGAGCTTAACAGGTCACAGATGGTAAGTTAAACTTTTGGCCCCCTGAGGGAGCATTCTTACAGGAAAGAGGTTCTCAGGTCAATCTCATGGTAAGACACTGCGTAACAGGGTAAAAACAGACCTCTGCCACGCCTACTGAGACTCAAAAAATAGGGGTTATAGGGATGTGATCATGACAAACAGTAGAAAACAGCTGGAAAGAATGTTAAGCAACCAGCAGGAGCAAAGTGGATAGATGATCCGTGTCTAAAAAGCATGGTAATCTGAAAAAAATACACCCCTTGGATACATAAATGGCTACTGAAAACTCAAAACGTGGTAAGGAGCTTAACACAGACCTCAAAACCAACAGTTTGTCAATAACATTCGCCTCAGACACATCAGCATGCACCAACCCAGACGCACATATAGCGAGCTCCACGATGAAAGAGTGTGTTGATTTCTCTGCCAGATGTTGTGCTGGCAGAGAGCAAGACAGTAGGATATCACTGTTTGTTATCAAGTCACCTGTTTTGCATCCCATCTTTTCCCTTTCATAAGAAGAAGAATCGCCAGCCCAAAATTCACGTGTACAGTTACAGTTAGAATAGCACCATTAAACTATTGGAAATAAATTAACAGTGTTCACATCAAATTCAATTTCACTGTCACCAGCCTGAGGTTTAAATCTGCGGGTGACATCTACAATCAGTGTCGCCCCTGCCACCACATCATGGTCAGGAAATCAACCACGACAAGTTAGTGTTGATCAGAGCTTTGAAAGAAGCCGGGACCTCATGAATTGTCTGAGGGAGTAAGTAAGAGCGTTAAGCATCACACCTGGAGCTGCACATTGGTCCTCCTGTACTAGCTTAAAGGTGCCCTGTGGAGTTTTCTTGTAAACAAAGTTCTGTTTACATTTATTATTACTCACCAAAATGAATAATGTGCGTGCCTGAGACCTAACAAACATGTTGAATGCATTTCCTTCCTCAGAAAACATCTGTAAAGTCAATTTTTTTTAAATACTTTGGAACCTGGATTGTTTACATCCATGTTTGCTTGCTAGCAGTCTTATTCTACCGTTCCTTTTGCAGGCACATTGTTTTGTTTTTTTGGTCACCTGTTGTGTCCCATCACTCACGTGCTCAAACCTCCTTCAGTGTGTGCACGAGACACTAACCAACTGGGGAAACACTTCTAAGAACATTGTCAAATCGCGCTACTACACTACCTTTAAAGCAGGAGCAACATGTTTTGCTTACAAAACAGTCATCAAACCAACATCACCACATCCCACATAGAAATAGTTTGTGAATAGGTGAGTGTAGAATCCTTCTTTTCTTCTGTTGTGCCATTTGCTAGTGAGTAAACGGCACACATGCTAGAGTGACTTTACTTGTTGTTTTTACTTTGAAGCTTAACAAACCTTGCGTCATTCTGGACTGAAATCCAACTCTATCTTGCCCCTGTTTGTACCTCAGATGCCATTAATACACACAAACACATCCTTCCTTCTGTAACCTGAAGGGATACACTGTGGTCCACATGTAGAGCAGGAGGAGGAAGTTCACTCAGCATGTGGTGGCAGATACTTCCTAAAGCCAAAAGTAGGATGCACCCCTCCAGTTCCTTGCACTGTAGGGATCGGTCAGTGTAAAACTCTTTCTAAACTCTGTGTTTACAGCCTCCCCCTCTGATCCTGGGACAGTTTACAAGAGGAAATATGTCTGAACGGGCTTAACCCAGAGTGGACTGTGGGAGTACCCTACACTGAGGTGAAACCTGTTTTTCTCAACCGTGATTGGAGCACTAGGGCATGCAGGAGGGAGAAGGCCAATGGTCGGATGTTGTGATTGGTAGGTTTTTTCTGCAGGAGGAAGCACGTATTAAAGTATCCAAACCTCAGAACCTGGGGGTGGCAATCTCTGGCTGGCAGTAAAAACATCAACAACTCTTTGACGTAAACAATGAGCCCACAGCAACATCTTAAATAGTCTGCACAGACCCGGGACATAAAAAAAAGACCTGCTAATGACAAAAAACATGGCCCACTGTCAAGAACATGGTCAATTTAAATGTGGTCCATTATTCATCTGCTGTCAGGTAGAAAACAGTGTCTAGTATGTCCAACATATGCACTAATCATTAGGAAAAGGCACCTACTTTTCATCTCTTACTATTTCACTGAGGTTTTATAGAAAGACAGGTTTAAGGAAAAATACTTTATATTATATTTATATATATTTATTATAATTCTCCAGAGCCTAAGGAGACATTTTCCACTTACTTATCTGACCAACACAAATGTTCCTAGTTCTTAGGAGAATTTGTTAAAATATGCACAGAGATTTTGAGTATGATGTTTATCATTTTGTCCAATTAGTTAAGAACCCACTGCCGATCAATCAATCTGCTTGTTTGACGCTCTCGTCCAAAAGACACGTTCAAATTTGGAAGATGTGAGCGAGCTGTTGCAGCCTACGTTTACCCATAACATACCTCTCTGCGCAGACATGCAGAGACCTATGGAGATCTGATCCTAAAGAACAAAAACCTAAATTACACAGCGGTTCCATTTTGACTAATGGGAAGTATAGGACTCTCTGTCAAACGCAAATCCTTGAAAAGCCTTGAAAAGGATCACTTCCGCAAAGAAGATTATTCCCATTCATCAGATACGAAAAAACTAACCAGTGAGCCAAAAGCCATTTTCAAATGTGTACTGGCTGAAAAAAACAAAACATTTGAAGTGAACTATGGGAACTTTGTGCTAGTCTGCTCGTGGATTCCTGTTGTCACCGAGGCCACAGTCTCAGCAACATAGCTGTGGCCACAAAGCAACCTCAGACAGACGAAGAGACAGACAGACAGACCATAGGACAGACCTAGAAACAAGTAAAGTAGCAAGTAAAGACGCATAGAGAGTGGTTCTCAACGTGTTTGACCTCAGTCAGCTATTTCTGCACTGTCAGGTCCACATCTTTTTATGTGCTCAGCTCTGTTTGTCAGTGTCACACACATTAAAGTGTAAAAAGTGGAAGCCATGGCTAAAGAAAGAGCTGCTGACAGAGGAGAAAAACATGTTTGGTAGCCCTAGGGATATTGAAAAGGGAAGCATACTCTTGTGTGTGTGTATGTGTGCTTAACCTGCCTGCCAACTTGATTATGGGTGTACATGTGTGTGTGCCCAGACCACTGCATATTGTGCAACCTGTCGTTGAACTGACATGGCCCCTGCCTGGGGAGAAAGGGCCCCAGAAACTGATTGAGGCATGTGGTCAGCGAGAAGTAGGAGGGATGGGGAAATGGACGCAGAGAGAACATTGGACGCAGGGAGAGAAAAACAGAGAGGGGCACGACGCGGCACCAACACAGGGCGTCACGACACACTACGGTTCCTTCTGAACACTTCTGACTGTCAATATAAAAACAGCTTGCCATTGGTGAGGCGACCTGTATCTCCTCACCCCCACACCTCCATCTATCTCCCCCCCCCCCTCCTCTTCCCGCCTGAGTGTGAGACAAAAATGCAGCAAGACATCAGGTGTTGCTATGGCAACAGAGGACAGCACAAGTGAGAATAATGTGGACGGATGCCATAGTAAACGAAAACAACAAAACAGAGGATAATAAACACTAGTCCGTTCTAGATCAGCTAACTGACGTCTTCAGCTATAGAAAATCCCACCGTTCCAGACTCAAAAGAGGTGAAGGATACCCGTCTAAAGGATGGCCGTTGCCACAGTTACAAAGCAGTAAATGGGCAGGTATGGGTATTGTTCTATAACCACTTTTCACTGTAAGGGATTTTCATTTCCATACTGTTATTTTGAACTATAACCATTTATTTGCTGGTCCAAATGCTCCTGGGAGTCCATGTGGACCACGGGCAATTCATACGGGTTTCTGCTGTTTACTCCAAGAATAGAACAACCAGGGCAGACTCTGTTTATTCTAATTCTCCTCCAAAGTCATCCATCAAGTTAAACATTTCCATGCAGTGTCTCACAGTTTTGAAGTGGACAGCAGAAACATGCCAAACTCTTCAACATTGAGCCACAGCTGGTCTCCAGAAGGTAGGCTGGTGCAAGGCCAGTAAGATCTTTAAACACTTAAGTCTACCTTTTTGCTCCAGCAATTATTGCGCTTCCATTAAGCTGGATACTACACTTCCCAAAATGCAACTCAATAGTGTTTGTCATTCGACCCTCTCCGCCTGGTAATGCTGCGTCCCCGTCACATGGTATGGATGGGAGAGATGGGAAAGATTCCCACGTTCACGACTTGCGTGCGTTCACATCACAGGAAAACTCTAGACGTTTGTATTAAGAAGCTCCGAAATATGTCAAGAGTTTGAGAGAGAAGTCTGGGTTTCTGAGTCATGATTACAACATGAACGTGGCGCTGACGTGAACGCTATTTGCAAGTCAGAATCTCGATATTACCACAACTCCATGACATGAATGTGGCATAAATGCACATCTTTCAAACTCCATGACCCCAAAGCAGGCTTCTTGCAGTACAGCCTCCGAGGCCAAGCTGAGAGAAACCCTGATGTCATTTTATTTTTTCCCAGACTTTAGAAAGCTCCCTCCAGAGACCCTCCAACTGTTCTCACAGGTTGAGTCGCACTCCCCATGAGAAGTAAACTGATCTTCAAGTGGATCATCAGTGGAGTGCCGCTTTAACAGAACAGCCTTGGCTACTGTTTTAGGCCCCAAAAGTTTCAGAATCTGAATCACTGAATCGTTGCTAACGTGACATCCCAGGTCTACGTTGGAACGTGGTGGACTGCAAATGACAGTTTAAATGTAAAAACAATCAGTACAAGTACATTTGGCAATTTTTCCTTTTAAATGTGAGACACGTGACTTTTAGACACTTGTTGAGGAAGACAACAGCGCACTGTGCATTTAACCTCAATCAATCAGGTCATTTATGAATTATAATATTTTGCCCACCGGGTGACGGTTCCTGGGCAACGCGTGAAGTGGGCATAGCCAGTTACAACGTGGGTGTTGAAACCAATCAAAGGGGCGAGTTTATGGGGTTTATCTGCCGCGGCCCCTAACTCCACATCTGAACACCGGAACTCTCGGTTTCAATATTTGGTGATTCCATCTTCTTGACGCCCGGGCAGAAGAGGGGATTGTGCAAGTTCACTTGGCAGGCAGCGTGCAGGCCGACATCTGGAGAGCATTACGTGCAGGAGACGCGAAGCCAGCCTCGGTCGGTGCACGGCTTGCCCCTGGATATCAAACTACGTGTCATTAGCGGTGTTTTCCCCCACTTCTTAACAGGTCACAGGCGGCACGTTACTGACCAGAGCCGGATTTTATTTTCTCCTTTTTTCTTTTCTTTTTTTTTGTAGCGATTTCACACAGTTGGGGGGAAAAAAAGAGATTAAGCATCCTGATGTGCCAACATGAAGGAAAAATAGATTGACAACTGGAGGAGAAGGCCGTGCAGTTGCAGTCAGTAGGTTCGCGTGAAGATAGTGTTGGATGAAACAGGCCTGTGGGCCAAAATAGCCATTTCATACACTGCCGGAATATGACTGTCTTTGATATTTGAAGAATATCTGCAGCGGTGGATTAGCACAGGAATGCAGCGGAGGTACAAATTGTTGCACTGTGCGTAACGTGAATAGGTGCGTTTAAACGTATCGCCAATAGAGACCCATATATAGAGACAGAGATCTGTTTTTTAACCTGGTGCCATTAACAACACCCGATGTGAAAGACTGCGCTCACAGAACACCCGTAGCTGCTCACAACCCGTAGCAAGTCTCTCCGGGCTGGAGCCAAACACGGTGGGTTTCACTGAGCGTTACCGCGGCTCAAGCGTTGATTTCACGTCGCTGTCGACAGCGAGCGTTTCGCCCAACACCTGCATCTTACCTGCAATCGCTCCGACGCGGGTTGCCACATATTAGCAGAATCGAATGGTCTCCGTCTTCACTTGTTCTCTTTTCGTCGTCCGGCTCACATCTGTTCGCTTTCACGGCTCGCCTCTCTGTCCTCCTTCGGTCCGGACTGGTGGGTAATGAAGGATGTGTTGCTCCGCCTGGCTGTAGTTATCGGACTGGCCAGCAGGTGGAGTTACCTGCTCCCCCCCGTGTCTGCGCGGCTGTTGAAGCTGCGTTTAGGCGCTTTGGGAAATTGAGGCTTCGACCGGAGAGCGGGGATGTATTACACTACGCCAGAGAGACGAAGGACAGAAAGTGGCGAGATTCACACTTCCGCGGGAATGCAGGCGTCGTCCAAATGACGAAAGATATTTGCCGTTAACAGTAGGATTTGCAACGCAACTAAATAAATGATGGAGCATAATATGAAACAATAGATGTTTTTTTCTATCACATGAAAGAATATACATCGGCATATGGCACAACAGGTATGTGTTGTGTTTCCAGCTTGTCCATCTGCCCCTCCAAGTGGCCAAACGTAAATGAAGGCTGCTTTAAGTGAAGCACATTTTCAAGAGTAAAATTGAAGAGTTGGTGTAAGTTTGTTATATTGTGTTCAACCTCGTGTATTTTGTTACATATTAGTCTAGTGACACATCTCTGGCTAAAGTGGTAGAAAAGTAACTGCTAAAACAATTGAGTAGCTGAGTCTTCTAAGCTAAGTCACCATTATAAAGAGGACTTCAGTGCCACAGAAGATTAGTCATGCAGACCAGATTCCAGAACCAGACCGGGCAGGAATGCACTTAAAATGGAAATGATTATATAAAAAGCTAACATAAATGGCATGGCATTATTTCAGTGGCTAGTGGCAATAAAAAACGTGGTTAGTTTAATCTTCTATTCTCATAATTCCCAAGTTTCACAAAGGCGGGCAGTCATGCCCACACATTCTGATCTTCTTAAACTTCTCAAAAACAACTGTTGCAAAAACATCCAGTCCGCCTGACCATTTTGGACTGAGATTAGTTTGGTATGACCTTGCTATTCTAAAAGTGAGGTCTAGGAATCCACTGAAGCATCATCCATTATTTTGTGGAAAATGTTAGATGAATTTTACTGCTGCCTTAAATGTTAGATGTACTTTAGCTATTGGGTAATATTTCAGTTTTTTTTCTGAAAAGTGATACAGTTGTGAAACCACACGACTGATTCTAGTCCAGTGAGAGAATCCCAGTTTATCAAGACGGAGGCCTTGAAAGAGACTGAGAATCTCTGTAATAGACAATGTGTTTTGGGACCAGTGTCAAGCCAAGGCACTGCATATGCTGACCCTCCAGCGCACACAGACGGCAAAAGGTCAATCACAAGACCTTGAAAGCAGACCATAAGCATCAATAACATCTGATGCTCCTACAATGTGTGTGTTTGTGTACACACATAATATATGTAGGTGTATAATATATGTAGCAACATGACTCCACAGTCGCAGTGTGTATTTAGAAATGTTTACATGGGGAACATCTGGATAATGCTTGAGGTCACTGAGGGTGTTCACATTACCAACACTCCATAAAAGGTCTTTCCCACGGCTGACGGTTCAATCTGGTGGGTATGAGCTGGAGACATTGCAGAAAAACAGACATGGTAGAGAATTTGCATTTGTTTTCTGGTTTTTGTTCACACTTTTTTTTTTTAAACCGACTGTGGATCAGGAGCTAGAGCGGGTCCTCCAGTGACCGCAGGGTTGGCCGCGTGAGCCCCACCTCCACATGTCAAAGTGTCACATTAACATTATGTAACATTATGTATGTTATGTTAGGTAACATTAAATTAACAACGACATTATAATTTACACTTGGGTGTGTTTGGTTTTGGTTAGGTTTGGGCAGACAGGCTTTATAACACGAGGTAATGTTGTGAAAGGGTCACAGTTTGGTTAGGTTGAGGTAATTTTCTGGACTAACTAAAATATGTCCGGGACCGTTGTGATGGACCTGTAGCCCGGAATGGTGCAGGGGAATTTCACCGTTCTTTCTCTTCTTTGTAAAATGGGTTGTACTATCTATTCCAATTTTGTATTGAACAAGTTCTGTAAACTGTCACAAATACGACTCACTGCCAGTATGAATAGTTTTGAAACAACCAAGTCACCCATTGCATCCATTGGTGGCAGCTCTGAATGCACAGGTGAGAAAGGGGAGATGTAGTGACATGATAGTGAAAAGAGGTTGTATAATTTGGCAGTGATTGAAGAGGTATTTAGATATTTTACTTCAGTAAAAGTAGCAATACAACAGTGTGAAAATACTTTGTTACAACTAAAAGACCTGCATTCAAATTTTTACTAAAGTGCAAAAGTATCAGCATAAATATATACATATATAATTAAAAAAAACATTATAAAGAATAATATACATGGTATTCATAGATTATAATTTTTGAGAAATGCATATCTTCATCACTTTATTGTTGTAGCTGGTAAAGTTGGAGACCATTTGTATTCCATTATATACTGCTGGGTGGCTTCATGTATACCAATGTATCAATTTATTTGTTGATTTATATTTTGTATTAATAATCTGAATCTGCAAAGTAACTATACTATTAAAATACATGTAGTTGATTTGAAAAATATATAATACTTAAAAGGTAGTGAGGATAAGGGGATAAGTATAAAGTGGAAATACTCAAATACCTCAAAATTGTACTTAAGTACAGTATTTAAGTTCACAGACTTAGTTACATTTCACCAGTGGTAAGTTTCTGGTCTATGCCGGACTTTTCATACCCAAACCACGTCCATGTAAAGACAGAATTAGCCCCTCGTTTAGGTGCGAAGTCCTCGTTTTGTCTTGGCTGGTTGGAGTTCTTCTCCTGTTCGGAAGTACCCCGTTCTTGTGTCACGTTCACTCTCCTCCGTGTTTGTTTGTGTTGCCTTCATGCAAATTTCACACGAGACACCAGGTGAGTACTGTAGTTCACTTGAATCTTTATTGTTTATATCATTCAACATACATAATAGGTGACCATGTGGTTGCTGTGTTTAAAATGAGAGAAATAAATCAGAGGATTAGCTGAGCCTATTGGTAAAACATTGCTTGACCTTGAGAGGAACAACACAGCTGCACACACTGGGAGTTTTCCCTTGGCAGGACACAGAAGCACATATATTCTAGAGTAGATATCATCCCTTTCAGTCTCCTCTTCCTCCGGCCTCTTCTCCACCCTAATGCCAACAAGAGGCCATTCTAGCACAGAAACTCTAATCCAGATACTATTCAACACTGGCAATACTAGAGGTGAATTTGTACACTGGCATAAACAGGTACACTGAGTTAGACCAACTATTGTTCTGTGCATTGTGAAATATACCTACCTATTATCCTAAATATCACTGAAATACATACAGTAGGACGGTAGGGATACAGTACTCCAGTAAACCCACTTTCTTTACTATTCATACACCATTGAGAAACTTGCATGTAAAGAACAGGACAATATGTATTTTAAAAAGAAAAATCCTGTGACTACTATTTTATATATGCGTAACCACAAATTACCCAAGGAAAATATTTGGCACAATCTTGACAGAGAGAAATACAACTGCAATGAAAAAAAACAAAAAAACAACCAAGTACAAAGAATACTAAAATAATGTTGAGAGAACATCAAATCTAACCATGCACGAAGTAAGGCAACCTACTGCAGAATTCTTTTAGATATAGA
Source organism: Nannoperca australis (assembly GCA_036023655.1). Classification (NCBI taxonomy): domain Eukaryota; kingdom Metazoa; phylum Chordata; class Actinopteri; order Centrarchiformes; family Percichthyidae; genus Nannoperca; species Nannoperca australis. The sequence continues at coordinate 25,715 of JAVQJD010104063.1, forward strand.
AAAAGATACAGAGTATGCACCAAGAGGAGTGAGCCTATTTCTACAACACCTGTGAAGACTGCTGTCAGCACTGTTTGCGGAGTTTACACTTGCCTCACCGAAAGACAGACAGTCTGGTGCAGAATAAAGTCATCACTCTTGTACAGCAGAGGTTACTGGTAGTGTTTCCCATTATCAATAACTTAAGTATGCGCTTATGCTACAATAAAGCCTTATCATGGACTTTGACAGGAAAATAGATGTATCAAATTCCAGATTTGTTCTTTTTAAACTACAGAGTATGTTTAGGATTGTTTTTTCTCCACTTTACATTCAATTTTGTTTTGCTGTTATTTTTTTTCTTAAGAAATACTTTCAAGATTTATACTGACTTTCTGTGTGTACATGTGCACTTGTATGTGTACAGCTTGTGATGTGCTGGGATGGTTGTGTTTTACAAATCCTTTGTCTTGATGAGGGTAACCAAAGGCTTGTCATCGGGACTGTAGTCTTCATAGGCGATGGGTGTGGCATCGTACATGGCAGGCCTGGATTTCTTGCCAAATCTAATAAGAAAGCATAAACACCAACACTGGGTTAGTGATATGGTGACAAATAAAGAGTAAACTGACTATTATTAAAGGGCTATTTCCATGGTTTGGTGTTGAACTTCTATAAAGTTAGGGGTACTCACAAAGAAAATAAGAATGGTCAAAACTTATGCAGTAGAGATGCAATATCCTAGTTTTTAGCTTAAAACCGCGGAATCCTACAATACCCAAAATGCAATACCCCTTTGCAAGACTTTCTTGTCAGTCAGTCAACTCATACAAATTCTGTCACTGACCTGGCGTGGCGGATAGAGGCGATGGCATTGCTGAACTCGCTGTCGATGCTGCGGCAGTTGTAGAATTCCTGGTAGGCGTGGCGTGATGAGCCCTGGTACTCGATGCGGCTGATGCGGCAGATGCCCACAATGAGGATGATGAGCATGAGGACAAAGGCCACACACAGCGCTCCGATGATTATATAGAGGGAGTGGCGGGGCATGTTGGTCAGGGTGTCCTCAGTATGTGCTGGCTTCCACTGCAGGTCTGACACACACACACACACACACACACACACACACAGGCATAATAAATATATATATACACTACCGTTCAAAAGTTTGGGGTCACATTGAAATGTCCTTATTTTTGAAGGAAAAGCACTGTACTTTTCAATGAAGATGACTTTAAACTAGTCTTAACTTTA
>JAVQJD010104065.1:0-31447 GCA_036023655.1 Nannoperca australis
CACCTAGAGCCTGGTTCTGCTCGAGGTTTCTACCTGTTAAAAGGGAGTTTTTCCTTGCCATTGTCGCCTAGTGCTTGCTCATGGTGGGAACGTTGGGTCTTTGTGTATGTGGAAGTTGGTCCCGACCGGCTCCATGTGATTGAGTGCCCTGAGATAATTTTGTTATGATATGCCGCTATATAAATAAAATTGAATTGAATTTACAGTTCTGTTACATACTGGCATAAACAAAATCCACATACCATGCAATTTGAAGTCTTACTTAGTATGAATATGAACTTTGTATGCGATTCCGAAAACAGCGTGTGTCTTCAAACAGAAGAGGAATTCAACATGAGACAAGCTGTGGGGTGACAGAAATGGGGAATCTCTTTACTCTGGTAAAATGTAAAAGGATTCCGAGTTTTTGCAAAACTTCCAATCAATTATTGAAATTATTCCATTGTTCCTCAGGATGGAAGAGAAAAACTTTCTGCATTCAACAGTTTTTACCCGAGGACTGGACCATAAATAGAATGTTCATCCTCAGCGCTCCTCCACATCGCTGAGAAGGTCACTGCCGAGTGGAGTCTACCTACAAGCCCCTTGGGCTGGACAAAAAAATGCCACATGGATACTTCCCTTTCAGCTCTCTTCAGCGCTTCCAAAATAACTCTGTGGGGTTCTTAAATAAATTACAGATATGCTATCCTCTCAAGATGTGATCCCTGTTCTCCAGCACAAATTAAAAATTTAAGCCCATTTAGGTTGGTGCCCAGCGTAACTTGAAGCAATGCGGTTGCAAGGGGCGATATCCAAACAGAGTTGTGTCACAGCAGTACTTAGTAGTGATGCTTGGTGCTCTGAGCCTTGCATCCAGAGAGGAAGCAGGGTGGCCTTGATGTTAGAGAGAATATCGTGTAACTAAAAAGGTCACAGGCTTGATCTCACAGCACAACAGTGTTTCTACCTGCAGCTACGTGTCGTGTCAAAGTGTTAAGACAACAAATTCTAACTTGTTCACTCTGTGTGAATCACTCCGTGTGACACAACGAGCCAAAAGCCTAAAATGTAAAATGTGCAACTTTTACAGGATGACTGATCTATGTGCCAGTTTTATTTTCAACCAGCATGCTGTCCTACTCTTGAAAGCCAACAACTTTCTTCATATAAAGACATGAATTAAAGCTTGAGGTGCTCAACCTTGCTTCTACCAATATGAGCTGGGGTTTTTAAATAACTAATCACAACAAACAGCAACACCCATATAGACTTTTGTGCTTTCCAATGTGTTGTACTTGATGTAATTTGACTTCCATAACATACCCTAAAACCCCCCTAAAATAGACAATAGGGGGAGATAAAAGTAAGTCAGTGAAATTACACTGAAATTACACTGTTAATATTTTGACCCACTAGCAGATCCCATTCTTAACCAAAGTGGTTGACAATAAACACAACAATATCAAACTGAAACACCTTATCAGCATTTCAAATAACCAATAACAAAGTGTCCAAGGATGAAATCAGTAGCTCCAACGATCGTGTTGAAATATGTCCAAATAATCACAGCAATTTGAATCACTCAAATCAATTAATAAACTAAACAAGTCGCTCTGAAGACAAAGGCAGCATGCCAAGAGAAACAGGAGAACCACCAACCTCTAATGCTTGATTATTAAAAATAAATAGACTATTAAAAATAAATAGACTATTAAATACACCAGAGGATTGCCTGGGAGGCTTGCACATCAGCAAAGCACATCCTAGTTATTTTGTGTTTTAGAGATGGGTAAGGAGCAAAAAGGCTAATTAGGTGGGAACAAAAACATTATCCAGTAGAAACAGGACACACTGTGTGAAGTAAATGTCCTACGATCATTAAACAGTGTTGAGCTAAACAGTGCATGTGCATGTGCGTTTGCATGTGTGGTGAAGGTGGGGGATCATTTAATAGACCCAACCTCACTATGAACCCAGAGAAAGCGTTTTGTCATTTGACCTTCATTAACATCTTCTATTCATTGCTCCAACTCTGGTGATAAATCAGGAAATTGCTCCTATTGTATCTCCCAGTAGTGTGAAGTAAAGCTTTCTCCCCTACCTGACTTTCATTAGCTTTTGTCTTTTTAAACAATAAGCAGAGCCTCGATCGAACACAGGTTTTAGAAGGTATTTGTATTGGGGAGACTTCACTAACAAAAATGAAAATGAAATAAAATAATGAGGCGATCCAGCAGAGATCCACAGGGGAAACATACTTTTTTATTTAAACAATGTCAGGTAAGGTGAGGTATGTGATTAAGAGCAACACCTTTGACCCCAGACTAAAGATAATCATAAAAGAACAAGAGTCTTTCCAGAAGGGAATGGCTTCCCTCCATTGAAGCATTGCTGGATTAACCTAATCAGAAGATTAATCAGACTTGAAACACTGGAGGCTGTGCCTGTGGCCTCTTTATCCGAATGTGCAGGGGAGCAGAATTTGGATAGAGAGGAGGGAGATGGCATTCCCACAACCTCTCTTTCTAGAGCTCTCTGCTGGCCAAAATACATCAGAGACAGAGGGGTAATTAGAAGCTCCCAGCTTGCCCAAACTGCCTTTGTAGAACTGGGTCCCTCGTGCAAACGTCTCATTACCATTCAGACGAGAGCTTATAAGTTTAGAATTTGAGCTCTAACGGCAGCGAATAAGGCAAGACAAGGGTATGACTGAGTGAGGGTTGGGTCAAGATAATCTTGAAAAGACTGTGGTGTCACAGAAAAAATCTGATGTCAGCAATAACCCTGTTTACTACGCCTTGTCTTCCACATTTTGAGCTAACTTCATCCTTGGTGCACAAGTTCACCAGCGAGGTTAGACAATTATTTTTGTTAAATGACAACTTGTAAACAACATATCACCTCAACTTAATTCTACTGTCAACATAATGATCATTTCCATTTTGCTTTTTACATTTACATTACATTTAAATGTTAAACACAATCTAACACCAGTAATTTATACCCATTTAGCATCTTCAAACTTATCTGAGCAACAGGTTAAATCCAGTGGATGCCTGCCCACAATGCCTTACTTGTATGCTAACTATTAAAGGGCAGCACTCAGCTGTGATCTCTGCTTCTGCAACTGCCATCAGAGCGTTTGCCACTTTTTAAGTGCAATCCTCCTTCATCGCTCCTTCCCTTGAAAATTTGGTAAACAGAAAAAAGGTATTTTCGGTAAATCTCAAATGAATAAATTAACAAATAAAATTAATGAGTACTTATCTGTCTCCATCTGTCTGCCTTAAATGATGCTGCAACTAATCTCACTACCTAGGCTCAGCAATGAAAAAAACAGGTCTGTAGCACATGCCCTTGAGAAAAAACAAGAGGAGCCTGCAGTGTGAACAGGGAGGGCATCATCGATCCCAGCTCTCTGGTAGCCAGGTCATCGATCGCTGGATACAGCTGTGATACTTGGCACACCTTGCTGACTCCAACCACAACTTCAAATCTGCAGCTAACAGCGAGCATTTTTCTCCTTCCTCCTGTCAGTTGACCAAAAGATGCAGAGAAGAGGGGGGGAATCCTACTCTGTCCTTACATAATTGTGTGGGAACATCATTTTTCAACCGCAGCTTTGCTTCCTCATCCCCAAGAGGCACATTTCTCAAACAGAAATCATTATGTTATGGAAGCAGCTGCTGGGCAGGGCTGAAAATGCAACTGGAGCCAGTGAACAGAGGCATACACTCCTTGGGGTGCACACACACACACACACACACACACACACACAGACGGGAGAGCCATTGAGTGGATCGGGAATAAGAAGAAAAAAGCGTAAATAAACGAAGGGCCCATTTTTGATCTTTTGTACTCTGTGGAGATTTATCGATCCTGGAATCTCATCAAGGCTTCTTTTGGAGGGTTAAGTAAAACACAGACATCAAAGATCAACTTGTTTTTCTTTTCACCCCTACTCCACACATGCCTTTCCTACACCCACTGTTCTATTTAAAGATTTGTATCTCCCAACATTCAATACGAATACACTTAAAAGAGCATATGTGAGACGAGAGGAGAGCAAAAAAAAAACACTTAAAGTAGTGGCGTGGTGCAGCTAATGGACGTCTGATCAGCCAGTGTTTCATCTTCACCACATTAGCTCCAAATTCAATATTGGCGATTTTAAACACTGAAAAAAGAAGGGGCTGTTGTATCGAAACTCCCCTGCTCTTTACACATCCAGGTCACACTTAGTTGGTATTCCAGTCAACACTGTTGCTGGGGTCCCCTCTGTGTCTCCTCAATCCTTGCCAAAACAATCCATAACATAAAAAGAGCTGATGTGTATACATATATGTCGGGCAAAAAAATTACAGTTTCACTGTATGTTAGAGGCTTGTCTGTCGATGCACAGCCAGTCTTCATATTGACTGACAAATTCCAGGATGCTACTAATAAGGGCGTGACAAATGGGCCCCACTCTTCCTCTTTCAACAACCAACACATCTCCCTATGTCCCCCGTCGCCCACCTCTATTAGATTCTGATGTGATATTTCACCCTGGCTGAGTACAACCAGGAAGTGCTGGTGAGAACAGAAAGGCATTGTGGGTATGATATTAAGATGCTTTTGCTCTATCAAGGATCATAAAGAGATCTGCTGGACACACCTTTACAACTGAATCCTTTGGGGTAAGAGAGGGGTGATCACATGATAATAAAATAACTCCCAGTGTTCACTAAACTTTTGAAATTTGGAAGTGAAATGATTACATAACGGTACATTTCAATAACAAATGTTGTGTAAATGTAGTTATTTGACGCAGCCAATAACTGAACTAAGGTTTTTTTTGTTGTTGTTTGTTTTGTTTTGTAAAAGTTTAAGGCAAATTTGTACAAGAAGATATTCTAGGGGTTACAGGACAATGTTTCTTTTGGGATAAAAAAATGAAGTCCTACCCAACTGTGAGATATTGCTCCAGTGCCAATACAAATCAATTTCATAATCCAACTGTGGAACTGCCACTCTCCATTCCCCCATGTGTGCTCATCTGAAAATAATTAGTTAGCACCTGTCAGAGGCTGCTGGATCACAGTGAAGGAAGCCTTCTGAGAGAGGCCTCTTCAGTGACTTTCCACACACACTTAGAAACATACAGAGGAAAATGCAAAGCTGGTGTTGTCATTCAGCTGAACGCTATCATTACACCAGGTTTGTTTTCTTTACAACCCATCATCACAGTCGGGTAATATAAACACATGTTTGCATTCAGAGGGGCTAAGTGCATGCCGCCTATATCTCACAGTCAGCTGGCTAACTAGGAAATTCACTCAACACCTTTTGGTTGGACAGGAAAGTGGTAATGGTAATAGTAGCAGCTAAAACAGAGTCAATATATTACAGGAAGACCTTTGTTTGTTTATTATATGCACACAATAAGAAGAATCCTAGTGACTGCACGACACTTTCTTCAACAGTGCAATGCTGCAAAACACAACAACTTACATTAAACAGTCAGCAACAACGTAAAATAATGAGCAGTGAAAGAAACACGTATTTAAAAAATAATAATATACAATTTACATATATAGTATGTCTTATTATGTCTCTGCTGAGATTAAGTGAAACATCTTGCGAGTGAAATACTTGTCTAAACAGCAGTCATTTAGTGCATTCATTAAAAAAAGCTGGACTCAACATTTTATATTTTGGTATCTATCAAAGGTATTGCTGTAAAGTACCTTCATGCAAAAATGAGTTTCCCTGAAAATAAAATAAAACCTGTGATGACACTAAAATTGCACACATTTGCCATTATGACTTGCATATGTACTCATGGGTTTCTTATGACCTTTCAGTAGCAGCAGACTGGTGGCCCAAAGGCATGACAGCTTTAGAAAGGACCATGCTAATGTTAGGTGTGGTTTGTGCCCCTTGCTGCTATTTAGCACAGTGTGATGAGAGTTCATCTCCTTCACATCCTGCTTGTCTCTCTGTCTGAGAGTGAGTACAGAAATAGTCTTTGTCACCAACCACACAGCAGGGCACCTTTCACACACCATGTCCAACAAGCCTGGATCAACGCGCCAATATGTGTGCCAACGTGTGTAGCTTTTCGGGGTTCATTGTGAGTTACTGAGTGTACGTCTGTGTGTGCCAGTGGGTTTCATTTATAATTTTAATAAAAACTGTGTCATGAAAATATCATCTTGTTTCCTCAGGAATTAGGTGGAGGTTTTCAGCTTTTTATGTTGGTTCACATTAAAAGGACACAGACAGTTTTTCCTATCACTAATTTGACAGATTTGAATTAATTAAATTATTCATTAATTTACTAGGAGGGGGCAACCCTACTGCTTTTGGTATGGAACAGTATCATTACCATCAGATTTTTCTCTAAAATGGTTGGATAAGTTCTCATTTTCATAGCATTTTACAGTGTAATCTGAACTGAGCCAAACTGTGCACAAAACTCAAATGGGAAAACGTTCAGTTCAGCTCAGTATGGAATGATACACTGGAGCAGAAGAAAAATGATCTGTGAGGGTGAGGGAAGCAGCAACAGATAAGAGGATTACTCCATTATTATCTACCCCAGGGGCTGTTACCCCAGAGCAGAGGAACACGGTTAAAAAGGGCAAGACCTTGGTTTTTTTCCCAGACATGCTCCCATCGTTTGAGCAAGGCAGAGTAGCTACATGTCATACTATCCCACTCTGGGCAAAGACGTGTTTTTAGCTCAAGCTCAAATGCAGCATCCTGCGGTGTGACCTTACTCCCCTGTCCAGCCTTACTTTAACCTTCCTCCAGAGACACCAGATGGACGGACCTGATATCTGGTTTGGAATTTGAGGTTAAGTGTGGTTAAAAAAAACTTGTTTTTTAGGCAAAATGTTTGCTCTACATTCAGATGAAAACACAAGTGAAAAGTGCCTGACATAAATACTTCAGAAGTGAAATAATGCATCTTGAAGGCTCAATGGTTATGCAATTCTTGTCTAACAGATTGATGTCATTGTAAGAGTTATGCTCTGTGTATGTAGAAATATTGAATTTTAGGATAAGCCAGAGGTTTTCAAACTGTGAGGCGAGTTTAAGAGGGGTGGGGGGAGGAGCAGAGAGGGATGTCACATGAGGCAAAGGTACTGAGTGAGGTGAAAGGCAACTAAGGTACTTAAAAACCCTTAGTGCGCGATTGCTGCAATTTACATTAAACATTTATACTCAGAGTCATAACTCAGTCAAATCTAAGTTCCCTCAATTTTGTGTGAGTGGTGCCCAAAGTGTCAAACTTTTAAAAACCCTGGGATAGGCTAAAATAAACTGAAATAGCTTATAACTTATAACTTTCTAATTTCAAATGTTTACTTGTATTTCCCCAATGAAGATGACAAACACTTTTGGCTATCATATAACCATAAAGATGTAACTAATGAACTTTGATTAAAATGTTTTAATTCACAGTTGCATAACTCACTTATAGTTACTCTCTCATTAATGGTGAGATTAAACACACACACACAACCAGTACACATCTAGCCAGGCAACTGTGTTTTACAGTATAACTTGAATTCTGTTTGTGTGGGGGATTGACGCAGGGCTCTTACTTTAGTTCCAACAAAGACATCAACAGTGTTGGTGTCTCCACGTCAAGACTGAAGCGATAATTACTGTCATTCAAGCAGAAAGCTCATAGCACATGCGGGGATTAATGTGTGTTAGCTAGTGATTGTGTCTTTGTAAGATAAACTTACACAAGCTGTCTAAGGCTACACTTCAGAAAACGCAACTGTCTTTCCACTCCAATTCAAGCGGATTTGCCTCTTGGCCACGGTCTTGCCCCAGATGTGATCACCATGCGTAGCCTTACTGCTCCTTTGAATTTCACTGTTTGGCAATTTGCTGATGCTCCTGTCCTGATAAATTTACAATGAGAGAGCTTCACTGCTTTGCTCAAGGACACTTTGAGAGGACATACTGTTGATGGAGGAACATTAGCAGTTGTGTGGGCTCCTAACTACCCCCTGAAACATTTAACATTAGCATAGTAGGCATTAACCTGCTGTGCGCAGGTGGTGGTTCAATGTGTTTGAACTGATACATGCTATTCTTTGTCAGCATCATTACTAATGTCTCATCATCATCATTACATGGCCACACTGTGGTTAAGGTTTGGCAGCATTTTTTTCCCCAACATAACCACAACCTCAACCTGACCCTTTTCTAAACTTACCCCCAACAATAGATTAACCCTTGGCACTCCTTACATTACTGTCACAGTTTAGTAAATGCATGGAACTATGCTTGACAAGTGTGACCTCTAAGTAGTAGTCACAAGGTCCAACTGCCACAAGGCATTCTTAGACTTTTAGGTGACAGAGCATAGTGTCTTTGAGAAAGACACTAGTGGTACCATTTAATGGCTTAAGTTAAAAACGGACCAATGAGCATTAAAACGTATTGACAGCCATGCTTCTGATAATGTAAGCAGAATAACTCATGCTACTCACGTTGTCTTTCATGCACATTTTAGTTTTGTTTGAATGCTATTAATATATAAGTAATGAGTAGAAATAAATGAAAAGGTAAGAGCCTTTTTACCCGTGTTGCTCTGTGTCCCATCAATGGTTGTATACTGTATGAAAGAAAAGTGCAGGAATACATAAAAGCTTTTCAGTGTAAGAAGAAAGACAGGGGACAAGAGAGTGTCATTTCGTGGAAGATGCCATGAAGTTGCCCTCTCTCAAGCAGCTCTGCCACTTCTCTTTACAACCGGAACAAAAAAGAAAAAATCAAGCATTTTAACTAAATGTTGTAACAGAAAATAGTAGATGAGGACAAAGATCAGACTCAAATTTTTCAAAATGTGGTTAAGTTTCAACCTTCCTATATTATATTAAAGCTCATGATTGAGTCATGTTAAAAGGAGAGGAAAAGCTTGCCTGGTTAGTGGAGGAGATCCTTGCTGAAAGACAAGAATGCAGCAGGTGAGGTGTAACTCTTTGAAAGCGCGGGAGCTCCTCGCGGCTGTGTAAGTGTAGGCTATCAACGGCGAGGCAAAACACAGAGGCGGGAGAGCGCGTGCATTTGGGAGCAATGTATCGAGGAAAATGGAATTTCCTTTTTCCCTTTTACAAGACGGGTGACCTTTCCCCTCTGGGTGTCTCTCTCCTCCCATTTCTCCATTAGTACATGGAGACAGACAGGCTCAACACACACGGAAACACACACACAAAGGCATTTGCAATTTCTCTCTAAAGCAGCCCTCCTAATACACACACAGGCGCTCACTGTCCAACAGTCAATATTTTCTGAAGGATGGCCTCCCCCGAGAACTAGCAGGCAATCTGAAGGGGCCCCTGCAATGAAAGAGCCTGTGATTGCATTCGACCGTAGCCCTTACAAAGATGTCGTACATCAAATGCCAACAGATAAAAAGCCATCCGCGAAGAGTTAATCAGCAGAGTAGCTTTCATGGCCAGTCCGCAATTTGTCTCAATATCATGAAAAGAAGACAGGCTCTCATAAAAAAAAAAGCGCCAATATAAATAAATACATTGCCTAAATACACAGCCACATTAGTGTTTCATGTAGCGCTGAGTGTGGTCTTATCTCAGACGACCTCATGGCTGCACATGATGCTCTGCTTTTATCTTACCATTTACCAATACTGCCTGACCTTGAGAGTAAGCTAGGTGTGTGTGTTTGTGTGTGTGTGTAAAAGCTTGTTTGTCTGTTTTTGTACACTTGTATATGCGTGTTAATGTCAGAGTGCACTGATGTCCTCCCTCCCCTTCCATTTTGCTGATTCAGTTGGGTTTGAGAGCCTGACCAATTTGCATTTGAGTCACAGTGGAAATGCCTGTACAAGAGGCTGTTTAAGCATTTTGCATACTTGCCTCTTAGCTGATAGGATAAGCTAGGTGTGATTCTTATGGAGTGGCACGCTGGGCGAGAATTAGGCTTAATCACGATAGCTGTTAACCCCTGTTTCTGACCTCTCGCACCAGCTACCACATTTCAATCAAGTTAATACGCTGGCCCCACCAATACCGGTGAAACAGACAAAAAGATCAGTGGAGGAACAAGGTATTTAACCCGAGCAAGAAGCTTGCCAAATACTCAAAAATGCACAGTGAGCCACTTGAAAGACTTCCACTTGAATGTCTGTTCCAGGGATTATCCACAGTGGAGACTACTGAATCACAATGCCATTTAATCTTGCAGTCATAGTATGAATTGTGATACATGTTCAAAATTTCTTTTCACCTCTTAAAATGACTTCTTACAGACATTAAAATGTGGAAATTTGATTTAGACATTTTGAATCAAATGAATTACATTCTGCATACATCAGAGCTGACAGTATAAGGTTGTCTGGAGAATCTTGGCCTTCTGGGACATGAATTGGAAACTGTAGAAATCCATTTTGTATGCTCAATTGGAATGCCTACACAGTACCATTTTTGTCAAACATACTTCCAAACACTACCACCCTATTAGCAAAATAATGAAATGATGGTGTTGTGCCTCAAATTTTTATCTCTCTTTTGTTTTTAACCTACTTTTATCAATAGCCACAACTAACCCGCTGTTATTATTACAAGCAACATCTGTTCCTGGTGCACAATCAATGCTGGACACTGGTATGTCTTGTTGAACTCAGGTTTATTCCTGTCGTGAGTCCAACGAGAGAAAAACGCCATCATACGAATCTTATTTTCACAAACACGTCTCTCGCAGTCAATTTCAATGCAGACTGACTGTTCCATCTATCTGTTACACATACAGTTAGCATTTGGTATGCTACCCACATCCTAACCTTGTTTCAGCTCTCTTTGGAGCAGTCCATCCACCTTGGGAGTGGACAGGCTCGATTATGTTCAAGGCTGAAACATCCCGTGGGTAAAATTCTTCACCGCTACCTGGAAATCTTGACGGTCCTTCCTTTGCTCTCAGGACACGTCGACGCAGACCGTCAGCATCAATTGTGTCACTGTGCATTGACACAAGCGTCTGTCACCTTCCATTTACCTACACAATGAAGGCAGGGTATAGTTCTACTGTACATACTAGACTTCCGTATGTAGTTCTGGTCATATAGACTAAGACCACAACCTCTGAATTATGTATAATGCTCTTTTGGGTTACAATGAGCTACATAAAAGTGTACGCAATGCTATAAAATGCTGGCTGTGGTGTGTTAGTTTCTTCCTGTGTAGAAATGTTAGCATGTTACATGTCCTGTTGTCAGTGAATCATTTGCATCAGATTGCACTGTATGCTGTAAATTCTGTCTATGCATTGGGGTCACCAAGCCAAATACCTATAAACACTGATTCTGATTTGATATATCAAAATCTGATTCCTCGCACTCACACATAACATGCACATCGTGTCACAGATCCCAAAGGTACTGTGTCCTTGGGAGATTGAAGTTTCGTCGAGCTGTTCATCAGACATCTGCTAAGCGCCTCATCATGAAATCACCGAAGTTTATTCCCTCGCGTTGCCTTGCCAAGAACAAGTGGCAGGCGCCAAGAAACCTTCCACTCTGCCACCAAGGTTAGGTGAATGACAACGCTGAGTTACTGATACACTAGAGAAGGGAAGAGACAGCCATAGAAGGAATAAAAGCAGGAAAGGTAGGCTGCAGTCACGTCCATCTGTATATTATTTTCTTTTTTCTCTTTTTGCTTCCATCTTTTTCTAGAATTCCTAGTTGCCTTCCCCGTTGGATTATTTGTCTGTATATATTTTCTCATTGTGACCCTCAAAACCCTCACAACACAAAAACAATGCTCCTCTTCTCGCTCACAGTTTTCTCTGCCTTACTTCCTTGTCCCCATCTCTTTACCTGACTTCAGAAAGAGGGGAGCTATTGCTGTCTCTGCATTATTAATCGGCAGACAACAATGAGCAACCAGTGCTGCAAATAATCCAAACTAAGGTCAAACAGGAGCATTGGCCAACCGAGAAACCCAACCCAGCTGCCCTCTATCTTCTCTCAAATTCAGTCCTCATCTTTCACTAATTTGGACACAGAGGAAAAATGATGTGAAATATATGTGCAATACTGGGAATTCATACTGTAAACATTCTGAGAAATACTTTTTTTTTTAAACAATACAGTTTTCTGCTTTTGTTTGTGAGTGGGAAAGACATCTGTGTTTTGGGCAACTAGCTGATGTTCTTTTCTAGATGGATTTACAACGCCTGTAGGTGCCTGAAACTCCTGAAACACTACTATTACAAACAACATTAAGATGTATAACGGTCAGAGACACAGTGTAACTGTATAAATGATCGTGTAATATATAGGTTCTGTGTAAAGACTGCCTGGGAAAGTAGAAAATATGTATCTGTTGATATGCATCTTTGTCCATCTACTCTATTTTCTTTACAGCTGGAAAATCTTCAACATAAAAAGAGGCAGAAGATGTAATCAAAGTGGGCATCATTTAGAGGAAAGTGAGAGAGTGAAATACATATGTTTCTTGAAGAGACACATTTTGAGGTTACTACAAAATACAGAGTAAATGTGACATGATGGCAACATGTGGGTGAGTTATTCAGAAGGGGATTGTGGGCAGACTGCACTGTTAGAAATAGCACACATTGATTTGTTTATTTGAAAATAAAGTTAACCTTTGGTATTTTTACTTACTCTCCTTTTGTTTATGACACAATACACCTTAATGATAACACAAATAAGACAATAAACAAAAAGGCTGGGTGAAGGGGAATGTAAATAAATAGTGTGGTGGACACATCACTTATGTGTCATAATCTATAAACAGCTATAATTATTAGTTATCAATCATGAACACAACTTGGTCACCATGTGATCCACTTGTTGTGAGTAGCTGTAAGTGGTTATTTTTACAACAGCCTAGTTGTACAAAGCTCAGCCAGGTTACCACAAGGGATTAGGTATGCATAATATATTTACATTAATGACTGAGGGAATTACATCAAGTGCAAGAAAGACTAGGGCAAAAATGCTGTGCTACTTCATTTGAATGCAACTCCAATCATTTGCTTTTCCTCCCACCCTTGCAAACAGGACACAAGATTAGCAAACTAAGGAGCAACGTGAATTTGAAGGTCAAGACAATACCAACATGTTGTAATATAAATGTGGCCCACTAAGGTAAATCTTCAGCTAATCAAACAACACATTGACCATTTGACAGGTCCCATGTCTATAATTGTCCATATGGAAGGCCCGAACTGGTCACTGCTCTGCTCTCTAAGGTTGCTTTAGATGAAATCAGTCTAGCTAATGTAAAGTCAAGTTCAAGTTGATATCCACTTGGCTGTTGGATCCCATTCTATAAATCTTTGTTAGATTACTTTAATAATTATATTATATTCAGCGTCTTTACTAATTTTAATTAGGAATGGGAGTGCAATCCCACAGGAGGGATATTAGAGAGAAAAACTGACCTCTTGTTTTACAGCCAGCCACTGATATTTTTATTCAGATTGATGTTATGGTTACTGCAGAAAATATATAGTGAATAGGAAGATGTACACCATTAATTTACTACTTTCTTTTTGTGCCATACAGACATTAGACATTACACCAATTAAATGTCAGTAGAATGTTTGGTCAGGTAGGTGGTTTAGTAGTGAATACCAAATACATAAATAGCCAAAGCTAACCTGCTGTTATTATTGCAAGCAACTTCTGTTCCTGGTGCACAATCAAATGCTGGAAACTGGTATGTCTTGTTAAACTCTGTCGTGAGTGCAACGAGAGAAAAACGCCATCAAACGCTAGCGTAAAATTACTTTTATGTCTCCCTCAACGGAAACATAACACTATCAATAATGGACCAAATGCAGTGTATTTTAATCTAATGATCAGTCTGAATGCAACTGTTTCCTTCACTTTTACTTATTTACCCCCAACTAAATTACAAAGTAAAGCGGCACTAAATATATCAGATGCTATAGACTCACCAAATTTGCCCACATGAAATCCTGGTGTCTGGAATGCTCAGTTGCAGCAAATCATTGCTAGCATAAACAATAGAAATTTACAAGCAATTCAGGCTATCTCCTAAACAGCAGTGAACTTTATCCAGGGAATTATGGTCTTACCAGTATTACAGCTTCCATATAATTCATCACTTTGATATACTTTGAATAAATGATTCACAGAATGGCAGTGGTTGCAAATCCTGGCATGGGTGTGCAGTGTACTCACATCAAGTTACACAATAACACCCAGAAACCATGTGACTAAAGTGCTGCCCCTTTGTCATTTCACAGTTTCCCACTGCAGCTTTAAGAAAGGGACAGTGCATCTGCCGTCTGTGGAATAAATACATGAGGAGCAACACTAAGTGTCCAGAGATGTATGAGCTGTAGGGAAAGATAGGGGTTCCCAAAGGGGTTTCTGGCCTGTCGATAGGCTACAGCCTTTCTGTTGGAATCCAGGCTGAGAGACAAGCCATCCATCAGGCCTCAACTCACACTACATGAGGCAGAGGGTGGAAAAAAGCAGGATGATTAATGTGCGTTCTGTGTGGTCAGTGTCGTTCTTCAGCACACACACAAGCAGAGGCTCAGATGTGTATGTACTCTTGCTCTGTGTTTGTACAACGAGCAGAAACGCGCGCACAGTCACATGCGTTATCACCACAAGGCGTTATTCCAGAGCATAGCAGATGAAAAATGTCTGAGCTCAACTCCTTTCTTGCCTATTGTCTGCTGTAAATGGGGGAGTATTGACTTCAGAGTGAGACAGGATCATAGCACAAAAAACTCACCTCACTATACCTTACATCACTATAACTAACCATAACTAATCACCACGTGTTCAGATAATTTTATTGTCTCTGTTACTGGGCTCACAGGAACATATGACGGGTTTAATTGAAAAAGAAAAAGCTATTTTGAAACATAATTGCTATGCGAAATTCAAGATTTAGTATTAAGAAGCTGAACCGTGATAATTATGTTCTCCACGTACAAAAAACCATCACATCACCAAGGTAATTTATAAGGGAAAAACATTTGAAAAAAGAAATCCGAAAAATCCAATCCTGTTATATCATGACAAAAAGATTGTGATGCAGAATTTATGGCGACTATATACCACTTAGTTTTGTTTCCAAACCTCTCCCTCTATCCTTCTCCTTAAACACTTCCATTTTACATTTGACGGGGGTCCAGACGCTTGTAAAATGAAAGCTCCTCTGATTCTTCCCTAATGGTGCTTTTCCAAGCTTTCTAGTCTGTACAACTGAATGAATACAATAGAGATCTGTTCCATTGTGAAAGAACAGGGTAGTTTGGCCATTAAAAGCTCCACACTCAAGTGGATTCATTTTTGTCTGGCCACAAAGGATGCCGGCAAGCTCATAAGCCGCACATTAATATGACCACAGATCAATGGGGCTGTGAGCAGTCTGCAGGTATTGTTGATGTATTGGCTGGATTTACGGGGCTGCAGAGATGGATTTGGGTTAGGGTTGACTGGAAGACCTCACATCCTTTGGTAGTGCTAACTAGTATTATTGATGAGTAGGCCCAATATATGAAATTAAAAGATTTAGATTAAATGTTCTAATTTAATTTTAGAGAGTAATTCACTAGAATGAATTGAATACCAGAACAGTTGACAATTTGAAATGTATATTTCTGTATGTCCAAAACTTTTTATCCACCTTTGAAACCTTCAATGTACATATGTATATATGAACGGACAGAGGGCAACTTAAAAAATACATTAAAAAATAAATTATTGTGTAGTTAAATTACTCAAATGTATTGTCAAAACTTTAGAAGCTATAAAACGCAGTTTATTTAGAACTGCTACGTTATGTATTCAATATGCATAATTTAACGATACCAATACAAACACTACCTACAAAAGTACAACAAGAAATGAATGTTAAGTAATCCAATTACTTAAATGTATGTAAAAATAAACACAATTCATTATCTGACGTAACAATATAACACTATATTTACATATTATTATATTATATTTATCTATAATTGAAGGAATTAAACAGGGTACATGCATACTTTGGGAGATGTATACAGGTGAGTTACAGATGTGTGTCCTGTATAGACTGAGTTGTAAGATTGTGGATGAAATATGCCTCTATGGGTTTGTTCGGCATAAAATTGTTGAAAAAACCTTGAAACTGCATCAGAAACAATACAAATCAATATGACATTTCAGGACTCACCACATGATTAAAGAACCTGTTAAAAAAGGTTTCTCTTTGTGATTAATTCAATGGACACTAGCAAGCTAAATTATAGCATTATTAAAACCTACTGCGACAAAAATTTGCCTTTGCTAAAGGAAAAGTGAGACTTTAAGACTAAATGCCACATTTATAGTAATGACTTCCTTTTGGCTTCCCTCCATTTTGCTAAGCACTCACTAGTTTTTCTGTAAACCACTCTCCAGACATCGCCTGTCAATCAAACAGTGCAAGTGCTACTTTGACATCTTTTCCACTAGATTGTCTCTTCTTTCTTTTGTTCAGCCACAGTGGATATTTATTTATAAGAAACTGTTGCAGATTGTTAATTCAAGCAAGCTGAAGTTTGGGGGCGTGTTCTGAACCAGCATTGAGTTTGACATATCAGAACGAGCAATGGAAAAATACCCAGTGGTACCCGAGCTGGAGTGGTTTTCGGGACCATTCTGTCTGTTACTCTGTCCCAGTCTGGGCGGGGCTCCGCTGGCCCCGGGCCCCGGACTATCAGTCAGGCTGATGTATAGGTCCACAGGGTACAAATGAAACCTGTCACAACAAGGGTAATGATGTCAGAGTCACTATAGCTCACCGCTGGAGGAGCAGAGGAAGGGAGACGTGGGGATGGGAGGATGTGGGGATGAGGGTTGAGGAGAGAGAATGGAAAGAAGGAAGGAGGAAGAAGAAGGTGAGATGAGGAGGAGAAGAAGTCAGGAAGGAAAGAGGGGGAGAGGATAGAGAACAGAGAAGAGAGAAAAGGGCTTTAAGAAAGAGGAGGGGGGAAACAGAAGTATGGGAGCATGAGAGCAGGGACAGACTAGAAAGATGAGAAAGAAGGTTGAGGAGGAAGGAGGGAGAGACTGACAAGCTATGGAGAAAGAAGTCAACACGGAATAAAAACAGAAGTGAGGGTGGATGGTTAAATTGAAGGGAACCAGAGGCAAAAGAAGGAACAGAAGGATGGAGTATGGAAAAGATGACATTAGGAGGGTGGGAAGTATGGGAAGAAGAAAGGGAGAACAGAGAGGTTAAAGGCATTGAAGCGCAATGTAGAAGCTGTGAAGAAAAGAGGAATGGAAAGATGCTGAGAGTAAAAATGGAAGAGAGGGAATGGATTGGATTTGGACTAGAAGGTATACAGAAAAAAAGCGGCGTGGGAATAGAACATCGTAGCAGTTTGAGCATAAAAGTTTATTCTTAACCTTAAGAACAATATTTAGACAATGTAACCTTAACTCAAGGTGCACTGACTAGTTTTTCTGCAAGGGTGTCAGTTGCCCAGAAACACCCAATCCATCCTAGCACTACCAACCCACTCCATGCCTTCATTATCCATCCCCTCCCCTGCAAGAGAGTAACAAAAAACTATTTATTTGTGAGAAGACTTTCACAGCCACCATTCCATCTTCCGACAAACCAACAATGGTAGAAGGGGCTACATTTATCCTAGCAGCTGAAACTCACTAGAGCTCTCTCTCTCTCTCTGCGTCTCTGTGTTGCCTCAACCTTTCTCTGTCTCTCTTTCATTCTCTCTGTCCTCATCCTCCGTTATCATTGACATCATCCTTTCTGTCGCGTTCTCTCTAGTGTCCCACCCCACACACACACACACACACACACACACACACACACACACACACACACACACACAGCCACTGCCCTGTTCCCTGCATTCTCCTCTATGGCAATCTCTCTCCATCTCAAGTCGTGGCCACTAATGGATTGAAAGTCTTGCGGAAGAAGCAACAGTCATTTAAAGATTAATGTCAGGCCTGGTATTCTGAAGGGCAAGCAGCACAGCCTCTGTGTGTGTGTGTGTGTGTGTGTGTGTGTGCGCGCGCGTGCGTGCGTGTGTGTGTGTGTCCAGTAGAGGACGTGCGCTTGTCATTTCTGCAAAGATGCCCTCTTCATTATCAGCCATTAGGCAAAGACTCAGAGAGAGAGGAAGCAAGAGAGGGTTAGCTGGCTGGCCCGGACAAGCACATTTCACAGCTTGTCACTTTCTTCTCAATACCCACTACTAGATAGCCATTAAAACCAAGGACTTTCATCAATTAACATACTATGCTTGCGCTTAAGTATGAACATGCTCTTCGCTGTCTTTGAAATATGCCTCTTTGATGCAAGAAATGTCTGCCTAAAAGCTGCACTACGTACGTTTTGTATTTATTCATCCAGCTTCAGCAGAACCATAAGCATTTCATTTTGTTTAATTTGCTCCAAGAAGTTTTGGTAGGAAATCTTCTCCGTAGGCAGGAAGTGACACCAGCAAGGAAGGAGCACCCCCGAACAAGAGAGAGGTAGACTAATTGACCCGTTTGTCTCCACCAACAACCACTAACAGGGAGAAAATCACATACATTCAGTTAAGGTATGGATATATGTTCACTTCTTACAAAATGTCTAAACAGCAAGTCAATAAACAATTTCAACTATTAGAAGTTGATACTTGATACTTGAACATGGTTGTGCGTTAAATCCTTATGTCAAGTGAGGAAATATGCAAATATATTGAGAACATTTCTCTTGTTTCCAGTAAAACTCACATTTCTTCCATCCATCCATCTATTCATACATCAATCCATTATCTAAACTGCTGATCCTGTTTAGGTTCACAGGGGTTGCAGCCTATCCTAGCGCACACTGGGTCAGAGGCAGAGTACATCCTGAACAGTGTGCCAATCTATCACGGGCCTGGCAAATATACAGACAGTCAAACACAGTCCACAATTTGGAGTTTCCGATTCAACTATCCTGCATGTCTTTGGACTGTGGGAGGAAACTATCCAGAGAAAACCCACGCAGACATGAGCGAACTTACAAACGCTTCAATGCTTCTAATCCCTATTAAATTTGTGTATTATTTAAATTCACTTGACAAAAAGGGAGGCTCCTTTGTAGGCAGGCATAACCATGATTTCATGTCAAAGCTTTACATTTCTTGCATCTCTTGCACTGTGAGTTAAGTAAGAGTACAAACTGGCAGGGTGGACTTGTGGTTAGGAGTCTCATAACTGGCACATCCCATTTCATTTTTAGAACAGCCAAAACATCCTTGAGCAAGACACTGAACCCCTGGCTGCTCACTCTGTTTAAATCCTTCTGAATACCAACAGCTGAGACAATACCGCTCTGCTCTGCTGCAAGGACATGATGAGATCAACAATACATGTTTCAGCTTTTCAAACTGTAAATTTCTATTTCAGGGAGTCCTTGATCAGACAGACTTAATTTAACAGTTCAACAATGAACATGATTGAAGATTGCCCAAAACTAGTTGAAATGATAAGACCTCACATCAGACATCAGTGGGGTCAAATCTTAGCTTTATCTTAACTCTTAGAAACGTACTAATACCAAACACAGGAAGAGAAGGGAGCGTAAAACAACAAAAATGTATCTTCAAACAAAGAATAATATAAAGACACATCAAACGCACGTTCTCTTGTATAGGCTAACAGAATCACACAAGGGTGGAATCTCTTCATTCTGAAATGTAGCAGTCAAAGGAGAGATCATTTGTGAAGCTATTGTCCCACAGTGCCTTTACATAAATCAACAGCAGAGGACCTTATTTATTGTTCTCTCAAGCAACTGATCATTCCAATTCGCTCTGCAGTGGATTTTCTAATATTGAACAGCAAAGCAATCTGAGAGGCAGCCACTGAAAAATACACACACACACAGCAGACATGGAAATGATTATAGCAGTAAATACAGCACACAGACAAACTGAAATATACCACACACGCACACAAACAAACACACGCACACACATCTGTATGCCCAGTATCTAAAATGACGTATCTAAAATGAAAAAGAAACACACATACATGAACATTGCCGTTCAAACATACATGCTCTACCCTGTTTAAAATAGTTTTAATTTAATTGAGCAACGGCCCCTCGGAATATCTGTACACGTACACTTTGAACATCTGTGGTGTGTGAACCTGTGAAGCCAGTGAAAGCCGCAGCCCGAGCTCTGCTAAATATTTAATGGGCCTGTCTGATGGTCATAATCGCTTTTAAGAACAATAGAGGAAAACAAAGGGCGCGAGTGAAAAACTGCACCAGAGGTTAAAGCCATCTCAGAGTGACAGATCAGGCTGGTTAGAGGGAGGTGGGGGGTTGAAAAAAGGGATGAAAAAAAGGGAGAGGCACTCAGAGCTACAGAAAATACATGGCAGGTGACTATTAATGTTAAGTGGGATGTTTGACCCAGGAACAGCATATCGGGTCCTGTGACAGGCTGTGCACCTATGAGCTATTTTTGGAAGGCGACAGCCTGAACAGCAGAAGAATAAGGCAAAGTTAACTTATTTGACGTATGAAACAGGTTCTATTAATGTTTTTGTTTTGTCTAAGTATTGTGATTGAGTACAGTAAATCTTTTGATGTACCATTATTGCAATATGTTGTATAAAATATAATATTTTATATTTTGTAATAGGTTTTTGGCAGACACATATACTGTTCTTGTTTTTGCATTAACACCACCAACAGTAGGTATGTAGCTGATAAACAGTGTCAATTCTAATACTGAAAACCACAGTGATATTTATCCATTCAGTTATAGTGAAACTTGGCAAGGTTTGAAGGGAACAGCCATAAAGATGTCTGACACACTTGAGCTGAAGGGCTGAACATAGGAAGGACATACAGAAGTATCAGTCTAACAAAACTCATGCACTTTCCAGCGTCGCGTGTATCTCTGATGTACGAATAGCTCAGTAATAGAGGCAGAGTTGGTTGAACTCAGGAGTGCCAGAGATAAGCAGGTTGATTTACTGGTTTATAGACATTCACAAAGCCAGACAGCACTACTATTGTTAGGGTAGTGTGATGTGGTATGACCAACTGTTAGTTATGTATTAACCATTACATAATACATTAATAAATAATATGTATATGGACTTCTGAATAATGGAAAAATCATTTTTTGAGCTATCATTTACATTGTTGTAAGTCATTTCTTAACCATCATTGCAAATGTTTTGTTAATGATTATTAGAATTTGAATAAATTATCATTATCATCAAGTTATTATAAGTTATGTTTAATGCAAAGGCCATACACACAAATAAGTGGAATCATTTTATGATAGTTTTCTGCATTTTCAAATGAGTAAATTCTACTTATTATGCATTTAAACATTAAGAAATAATCTGTTATGACACATTAGCATAATTAATTGTACCTTCTTTTATCAGAAGTAATGAGGATACCTTATGTGTAGTGGAATGTAGTGTTCACAAAAATGTTCTAATTTTGATTTATTTAGGTTCAACTAATGATTTATAAACATTCAGAACAAATATATTAGTTGTAGTACAAAATGTTAATTATTCAGCATTGAGTAATATCTCTGTGTTTTGTTTTTTGTTTGTGGGGGAATTTGCCAGGCTTTTGATGAACTTTCAGTGTTTTGTTTTCCAAACTGCATCCTATATTGTTTAGTTGAGATCTTTACTTCATAATTTACGAAGCAGACATAAAACTTTTGAAGTCAGAGCCGAAGAGAGAGCAGCGCAGTGGAGACGGGAGAGAGGGAGACAACAGGGAGATGCAAATAACTAGACAAGGAGGAAAGAGGAAGGGAGAAACGACACGGGCAATCAGTGAGGAATGAGATGTTGTTGAGCTGAAGGAGAGGCAGAGAGAGAGAGAGAGAGAGAGAGAGAGAGAGAAAGAGAGAGAGAGAGAGAGAGAGAGCTTGAGGAAATATATAAAAAGAGAAACAGAGAAACAGAAGCACAGAGAAAAGAAGGGGGAACTCAAGGCACAAAGACACAGGGAAGAGGAATGACGGACAAAGAACAGGAGAGAAACAAAATGAACTCAATTGACATGACACAGGAGCAGGCAGCTAGATAACCAGAGAGCTTTCTTTCTTCTTGTCAATTAAAACAGCACTTTACAAAGGTATACAGAAGGAGGAGGAAAAGGAAGAGGATGTAGTTGAGCTGAGGTTGCGGAGAGGTCGACATTTCAGCTCACCCTGTCCTTCTGCCGTCCATCTTACTGAGTGTTTTAGAGCTCACAGCCTGGCCACTGCTGTTGCACTGCTTTCCAGCAGTGACCTAGCCTCACCCACTAACTCACTGACCGTAAACAGGCGGGGGGTGACATGGGAAGAAAACATGCCTTCCCTCTCCAGGAAGATGAATCAAACTGATGAACGGGAAAGCTTTGAAATATCGGCAGTCCTATTTGGGGTTTGTCAAAGGTCTGACGGATTTATTTGGCAGGTGGTGATGGAAGGGAGTGTTCTCCATTTCCATGTTTCCATTCCAGACAAGAAGGGCAAGCTAGGGGCGATTGGAAGAAAGGAGGTCCTGTGTGCATTTCTTGTTTTTCTGACTCCAGGGCACAGAGTTGTAAAAAAAAAAGAAAAGAAAAGGATGGATTGGGAAAGAAAAGGACAGAGTGGGAGGTAAAAGAGGTCAGAAGAGAAATCGAGGAAAGGAAGGGACAGAGGGGGAGGCAAAAGAGGTCAGAAGAGAGATTGAGGAAAGAAAAGTGAGAGAGAAAGGGGCAAAAAGTGTGAGAAAGCAGGGAGAAAGCACAAGGAAGGCAGATGGAGAATAAGAAGCAGATAGGTTCACCTCTCATTAGCTCGCCTGCCACACACCATGCCACAAAGCAATGCACCTCCCAAGGACATGAATTAAACAGAGAGCCAACTACCTCAGAGGAAAGCCGCCCTGCCGGCACTTAGCCAGGCCTCATAAACAACCAGCTCGCATTTGTCACTTCCTCTTCACCCAACAAAGCGACAGCAGAAATAAATTACCTTTACGTAGACCTCGTTCCTCCTCTCCCTCAGCATCCTGTACTTGCCTCAGCACCTGGTTTGAGCTAACGCCGCAAACCAATGAACAGCGAAAAGGTGAAAATCAGCAACACAACACAGAGTAGCAGATTGGGGCCTTGAGTTAGTTGTCACAATGGCAGAAAGCATAAAAGTCCTCCTCCCTGTGATTATCCTGCATTGTTGCTTCATTTAGATAAATATTTAGGCATTTAGTCCTTATTGGAGGACTTTCAAAGAGTGCAACAGTGGGATTAGTTTGATTTTCTACATGAAAAAACAAGCAAGCAGTGCCCTAACAAAGAAACATCTGACCATAAAATGAGGAAGACATGTAAGAGCAAAGAAGAAAGCTACAAAGAAAGCAAATGGAGTGAGGCATATAAAAAGAATAATTTGGCAAGGTGTTTTCAAGCTGCAACCCAAATCAGAAATAAAACACAGAGAAACTAGCAGGTTGAAGAGTAAAGACAGCTGGGGTGACGCAACATCCTGCGTTACAGAGAGTTCAGTAAAAATGACACTGTGTTTAAATACAGTGAGTGGCATGAGGGATGCAGACTCTTTCTGGATGTTGAACAGAACAACCAAACAAAATTTTCTCTCTCTTTCCAGAACGTTTTTTTTGGCATGAGAGACATTAGTGAGACTCTCACCTAATTGAGGTGCCGTGGGAGTGGGGAGGGGATGTTGGATTTACTGTGAAAGGCGCCTAATGGAAGGTAAAGCTCTGACTTGTGCCAGGAGTTGTGAAAGGAGATGTATCTGAGTCATACACAAGTATGCTTACCTCTCACTCCCTATCACCTCACTTCCTCTAAACCCCTGAGCTCCAAAGCATGACTCCATCAACCCTCATGCTCCTCCTCCTCATTATGTATCTACCCCTCCACAGCTGTGCTACACTCTCCTTTTTAGCCCCATATCTCTGAAACCTCCCTCAAAAAAAAAAAAGAAAGAAAAGAATTTGGCAGGCTAACCAAATTCCTAACATGCCAGTAATGCCATGGTTTGAAAAAAAATCCACATCTATCATTGATCATCCTGCACACTGCTGGACAGGAATCGCAAAACACAGAGCACCTGGATGAATCAGCCAGAGGAGCCTCTCATCCACAAAGATGTATGTATGGGACCATTTACTAAACACTGGTATGAAGTTAACTGTCTTGTTTGCGTGGAAAAAACACTCATCCTCGACACACAAATGAAAAAAAAATGAGGAAGGGTTTTCTTGTCCTCTTCTAGCTCCTTCTCTGATTCTCCATTGTAATCGCAGTAAACACCCCGTTAGCGTCAAGAGTTTGGCTGGGGTCCTGCCATTAAAGGCTGTTATTGAGCCTGCCTCTGGAGAAAACACAGGTTTGTTAATCAAGCGTGGGCAAAACAATTACTAGAATCAGATAATCAATGGCTGTGAACAAACAATAAATCTTTGGTGGTTGCTTCAGAGTACGACAAGGGGTGGGAAATAGGGTCCTACTAATTAAACAGAAACATGCTGGTATGCTATCTTTAGCTAATAGCGATGCTGCTACACCGTTTAGCCCATCTGATTAGGCTGTGTTTGACACAGACAATGTAATAGCCATTACAAAGTCTTTTTTTCCTGTAAGCTTGCTGAACTTCTACTAGACGTACAGCTCTATCTCTTTGAGGACTTTGAGGATGGTTTTTCCTTTTTCCTTTTGTTTTGTTTATTGAGAAATTAATGTTGGTGTATGGGACATAAAAGATAAATGCAGAGGGACTTTTTAAGACTACCATATACTAATGAAAATAAATAGATACTTGTACAATGGGAATTACTGCATGAGGTAGAAAATCTATCCAAAATGTGGATATTTGAGCCCTGTTATGTAGAGAGGTCACAAGGGTTAGAGCCCATGTGAAATAAGGGTAGGCCTATACCCTCTCAAAATGTGCCAGACATTATCACTCAAATGCACAGATGGAAATTTCAATTCCAATTGTCTTCTGCCGCATCAGAAATCCTGATTCGGCTGCAGGCGATGGGTGGAAAGCCTAATAGGGTGCTGGGAATTACAACAATAGGAAGAGAGCTTGATGGTGAAAGCCGAGGGAATCAGGTAAAACAAATCTGTCTGGATTTATGAGAGCCGTGTGTGAGCTGCTAATAGCAGAATATAGACCAGGCAAACAGAGGGGAGTTTATGATAGGTAGCTCTGAGTGTGCAGTTCCAGTATGCTGCAAAAAAATCATGATATATTCAGCCCTCAAACTATGAAAGAAATGCCAATGCCAGTGGGATGAAATCTTCTTGTCTAAATCATCTTATTTCTT
Organism: Nannoperca australis; assembly: GCA_036023655.1. NCBI lineage: Eukaryota > Metazoa > Chordata > Actinopteri > Centrarchiformes > Percichthyidae > Nannoperca > Nannoperca australis. The sequence goes on from JAVQJD010104065.1 coordinate 25,319, forward strand.
GTGACATCTTGGAACAGTTGTACTGACTTAATTTACCCGCATTATTACTCTTAATAAAAGATTTTCTTTGATTTTGTCCAACAAAACATAACACTGAATGCACTGCAATTTTGTGTGTGTGTGTGTGTGTGTGTGTGGGGGGGGGGGGTTGTAAAGCATGGCATTAAAGGTGAGTGTAGCAGATATAATGATCGTCTGCACAGGCAGTCAAGCTGACATGTCTCCACTTAGCACAATAGCAATCACTGATGCCATGATCAATAGATTTTCATGACTTGCTTTAAAAAGGTCCCATCCTCCACCCTCTTCCTATCCATCTATTGTGGCCTCATTTCCAGTCATCTCTTCCTCCCTGTCTCATCTATAATTCTACCTTGTTTCCTCTCGTGCTTCCTTACCTCATCTAGCTAATCTCTCCCTCCCTACCTCCCTTTCTTTTTCACCTACCTTGTCCTCTATTCCCACATCTTGTCATTAGGGATCTCTTATAGCATCTCTTTTTGTCTTTCCTCCATTTCTTGGTTCTTCCATCTTTCTTTCTCAGTCTATGCATTCCTTTCCTTCGCTCCCATTTTCCCATCCCTGTCTCATCCTTATTTTGTCATTAGTTCGTCCCTCCTCGACCCTACATCTCGCTACCATCCCTTTCTTCTGCCCCTCACTTCATGTCATCTCTCCTTCACTCCCTCGTCTTCTTTTGCAGTCTTTGCATTCTTTCATGGATTACTTCCTCTGATCTGCTGTTTCAGATCTCTTTTCTTAAACTTGTTTTTCATCCCTCCTTACCAAAACCCTCTATTGCCATTATTTCATGCATCTTTAAAGTATGTGCTTCCTGTCTTTCTCATCACTCCCTCCCCTCACCTTCCGGTCTCCCTCGCTGTTCCTTCCTTTCTCCCTGTCACCCTGTCTCCCTGCATCCCTCAGTGTAATTTACCTGCTCTCCATATCTTCTTTCCTCCACCTCCTTCCCTTCCTCTCTCCCCTTTCACATCTCTCTTCAACCAGTCATCTCCTTCCATCTGTCATTTTTCCTTCTCCACCCTCTGTGTCTCCCTTGCTCTCCTGCAGTCCACAGTTCACAGGTTTCCCAGGACACATTGTTGCATCCCAGCGGAAGCTTGCACAGCATTCTGCCATAAATAATTGAAGAGGCCCCACATGGCCAGGCACGCTCAGTCTAAATGGATTATTCTGGGAGAGATCAATGCCGGCCTGTGAGGGTTTTATTAGGGCCTGCAGATGAAACGTACAAGGCCACCGCCAATGCTCTTCCCTCTCTGTCTTAATTCTACCCTGTGAGTGTGACATTCTCCTCACCTCCTTCTTCTCCTCGCCTGCACCTTAAACCATCCACCCACTCCCGGTGATGACCCCACCACACCACAAGAGAACCATGGCTGACACCTTACAGTTCAGTTCTGAATTAAACATAAATAACTATCCAAGACAGAGTATGAAGCGTTCATTCTTTATGGTGCCTTTGACTATGATGCAGGATAGTAGTGAACAGGCAAGCCAGCGTTTTGCTGCCCCTGCCGTTGTCGAGATGCATCATCTTCACAGACCCTCACCATCCTCACCAGCGTGGCGGGAAACATCCGACAATACCCGCTGGAGTTGTTATGGGCTAAAAAGACGGTGAGGTGAAATGCTACAGTGACCTTCAAGAGTTACGACCCTTGGGGGCTGGTAGCGGCTGCAGTGGTGAATAACTCTAAGCTTCTCTCCCCAAGGAGATTTACATCTGTTTCATCCAGTGAGAGGTTTCCATATTGCCTGCTCTCTGAAAACATCTTGCCAAGCTGGAAACCACGGACAGCTTGTTAGTCATTCAAATCTACTGGGTCCACACGGTAAGTAAAGAGAAGAATATAACTTAGAGCACTTCTACTAAAATTCTGCTTCATGCATAACCTGTTTCCCCACAATTTAACTCTAATTACATATTTTGCAATGATACCATTTTTTCTTTTTTAAACTTTGATCATGATAATACCCCAAAATCAAAGTAAGACAAACAAAAATAATAGGAGTGATAAAATCCATTAATCTTAACTTTTTGACATTAGCGTTGACTGGGGGTGGTGGGTGGCTGCAATTGTCTCAGTTGTGTCAGACTTTGAAAACCCTTGTGCCAAACAAATAAGAACACATAAGACATGTCTTTCATATCTGCATTGGTATCAAGTGAAATGATCTATTCCTATTGAAAGATTACTGGTTTAATATTGTTTGTACAGTTTTCATAGATGGGACATACTATACAGCTTGTAGTTAGCCCCAATTCCCCCTTTCCACTGATATATCCCCTCTGACTGTGTATTTTGAACTACACCTGAACACATTATTTGTTGGCATATACTCATATTCTCTACACACTCACATTACCACTGCAATTATCCTTGAGTGAAGAGCCTTTCAATGCTTAACATGCTGCTTTAACCTGAACTAAGGACTCCCTCAGTGATTATGATGTGTTTTCCTCACCAGTGAATTTGAACCCTGACAAGGTCACATGTTTCCCTCCACTTTTGTGATTACTGTGGAAACAACATAATCAAATCTTCCAAGCAGGAAATAAAGGTGTTAAAGATACTTCTAGCCTTTCGCATTGTTTTGATTGGGATTGTGGCTGGCAGACAGAAATAGACACTGCTTTATGGAATGGTGTTTTGAAATGAAGCTTAACATATTTGACAGGGAGAGAGGGCCCCTGAGGCTTTTACCCTCATCTCTCATAAGCGAGAAGCCTCCCTCTCCTTCCTGGGAATGGAGAAGGCTTGCATTACTCCAGGACCACCCATCTTCCATCTTCTCCCTTCCTGACACCTTGGCGTGTACCACAAAAATGTGTACACATCAAAGCCATTAAAGTGTCAAGCGCCATGGTGGGCTTAAACCAGGTCAGAACGTTAATGAAAAACTTGTGAATAGTGCATTTTTTTGCCCTCATTCTGGCACTCAAGACTTCCTCTAAAGAGCTTATATTTTAGCCATTTGAAATGACAAACCAGTGTTCAAATAACGCAAGGACAACTTCTTTCTCTGCTGTTAGAATATTCCAGCACTCATTTACATATGGCTTTGAGTACCATGTGCTTCCTGACAAGGTTTACTGTACAATATGGCACAGTTGGACAGAAGGCTGAGTACAAAAATGCCCTGTCACATTATTCAACACCTCCTTTGCTTTTCTTTAATGATTAACTCAATCTAAATTAACTCTGTAGTGCCAACTACTGGAGTTTTGGTTATAGGTGTCAATCTTTCACTGGTTTTATTTACCCTGACCGCTGACTTTTATTAAAAGCTAATTACTTTGGTGTGTTTGCAAGGGGTGGAGGTGCGGATAGGATGAGATGTGATACTCTGAAATTGACATTTTGCTACTTAGAATTTTAAATTCTGCCACAGGCGGGGGGGAAACATGAGAGAGAAAAAATAGCCTGCTGTTTATATGGAGGTGACAACTAACAAGCGCCATCCTGGTAATTAGACTGCCGCAGTGCACATGGGCGAAGCTTTCCATAAAGTGTGCTTATGATTAAATATTTTCTTCATCTTCTCTCTCTCTCTCTCTCTCTCTCTCTGTCTCTCTTCTGTCTCCTCTCGCTTTATGTGTTTGGGTCGCCTTAAACAGCTCTGCCAGCCATCCTCATCTGTTTCCATTGTGACTGCATTAATGACATGGCCACACACTTAGGCTTGGTGGCCTGCACTGATACTGCAAACGTGACTTACAGCTCATCTTGTAAATGTAACAAAATGATATGTGCACGTGTGTGTGTGTATGTGTAAGCAGCTGCATATCTGTCACTGTAAGCATTCGCAAAATGCGCCGCACCTCTCTCACATGCCTGAATCTGCGCTGCCCAGCTGTTGACAGGTGAGCACGATTGAAGTGCATTTTTAAGTGACATTAAATCTGTAAAAAAGAGGGATCATATAAAAAGAAAAAACACGTCACTGCACCTCAGATATCTGAGCTAAAGGGTTTCTTTAAGGTATCAAAAACCCTGAGGGTTTCTTTAGTGAACCCTTTCATCAGAATGGTAACTTGAGCCTGACAGTAGTTGATCAAATGCTATTACATGGTTGTCCTTTATTTAACTTGCAAAAAACCTTAAAGTCCTCCATGGCTCCATTAAGATCTAAGAAGAACTTACAATGAACCTCTATTTTTTTGTATGTGGCCTCTATGCATTTCCAACACAGGGATTTGATTGCTCCATGAACAAATGCTGGGTGAGGAGACGCTTCATAAAACAGGTCCAGCCCATTAAGTCTGAGGGAAGGACTCCAGTAATAGCTGTCCTTCCACAGGCGACGGCAGAGTGAGTGACTCCCTCCTGTCATGGTGATCATGGGGTGGCACCACATCTTAATATCAAGAACAGGACTGGAGCATACAGACAAATCTGTGCTGAAGTGGGGATAAGAATTATAATTTAAACTGAAATATTAACATCTTACAAATAGTAGCCTAAAATCCCTGGGGTGCTATCGTGCATAAAAAGATGTAACATCACAAAGAGAAGCAGCAAGTGACTGCAAAATCTCTCTCTCTTTGTCTCTGTGTTAAGCTTTATACACCAACTCATGCATTACATCATTTGTTTCATCACTGTGGTTCAGCTCGACATATTTTAATGTTTTCCTTGCAGGAGGCCAAACTTTCTCCAGTTACTGAAAAAAAAAATGTGCATGAAATATGGAAAAGGCAAAACTCAAGAGGCATGTGATTGGTTGCCAGAATAAATCTGTAGTGGCATAAGTCTGAATATACTTTAGAAAGGACTGTGGACTATCTCCAGAGAGGTTGGGTGCAAGTGAGGGGTGTGTGCTCACTCTCATACAAATCCATTGGTGGATGTTACCAGCCTTGCTCTGATGCATCTGGCTGTTCTGCTGTGTGTGAGTGTTGAGCAGGGGTGGGTCTGTAGTGTGTGTATGTGTGTGTGTGTCGCGGGGGGGTCACTCCAAATTTCTCATGTGACGGAGCATAACATGGAATTGTAATACACAGCAACATCATAAATTTGATTACATTACATTGCGCTGCAAGCCTGTAAGCCATTTCCAGGCACCATAAAAAAGCTATAACTAAGTTACCACGTGTACAAAGAAAAATGAATAAAGCCATTTTCTTTTAACAACCCGCGCGCTGGCGAGATATTGTTCTCTCTTCTGGCTTTTATGAGCTTTTCAGACGCGCGATGCGCTCATTGCGATCGAAACAGGAGACGGAACAAGATGGAAAATGCAACTTCGAGGGAAAAACAGACTAGATTGCTCTGTGGCAAATGTTTCAACACGTACCTCCAAATAACAAATGTGCTGTTATATCCTCATCAGATATCGGAAACCTCCTCTAATGTCTAAAGATAATGAATCCGAAGTATGTAGAATGCACTGGTTTTATGGAAATAATGGTCGCACATAGGGCTATACCGCGTCTTTTAAAACTTTATCACTGTGTTGTATGATTTGTAGTCCAACGGAGCCTTATTATGTGGCCACAGATCTGTGCGTAATGTCGAAGAACCGTCATAAAACTGGTAAGCGAAAAAAAGACAGCAAAAGCAGTGCTATTTTAAAATGATTACCAATTTCAAAGTTTGAAACTAAGATAGTTCTTGAGCTGTTTTTCTTATTTCTCTTTGGGCATGAACCAACATCAAAAGGCATCTCACGCGGACGTCTCCATAGACGGAAGCGAATTAAATTAAAGCCGTAGTTTCCAGTTTTCAACAAGAGCATCACCAGGACCTAGAATAAAAAGTCAGTGTCATTGCCGTGCTGACTCCACCTCGGTGGGGCTGTGGAAAGCTCAAGTGGCGCACCTCGAAACGAGCCCAACTCCCGTCTACGCGACATTGACAACGTGATGCGCAAAGGCTAATCCGGTGCAGGGGTGTAGACCAACACTACAATACTCTCAAAAGTCCAACATGTATAGCCTGCCTTAGGCTTTAACATCACATCAAACAACCAGTCCGCGCACGCACACACGCACATACACACACACACACACACAGAGAGACAGAGAGAGACAGAGAGAGAGAAAAAAAAAAAGGGGGGGGGGGGGGGGCAGGACACCTGCAAAAACGAAAATGCCATTTCCGC
>JAVQJD010104070.1:0-16855 GCA_036023655.1 Nannoperca australis
TTAGAAGCTAACGGTGGTCCTCCTTGAATAGTGATTGTTCGCCCATGAACATTCACTTACTGTTTTTATTAAATATTGACTCAGAGAGGTCATTATGTTGTGACATTTCTACAGGCACCAACAGCCTAAATGATGTGATGCTAACTATGCTACATGCTGAGCTTTTTGCTGGCTCACAACGACACTTGATGCCAGTTTGGTCTGTTGGTGAAGGACGGGGCAGATTCTCCCTGAAACCTATCGTGTCGTTTTCTTCTCCACTAAATTAAAATGAACTGTAGCGCCACCTAGTGGACACATCTGAGGATATTACTAGCTGTTTGGCCTGGATGTGATTTACCTTCTCCAAATTATATTTACTATAAAACACACATTCACATGGATGATCGTTGGGTGTAAAACGTATTCTATATAGAATATCACTTTATTTCAAAATAATAATAACAACATGCATATGTAAGCCTACACTAGGAGAGACAGTAATCGGAGTTGAGAACTGCCTGTTTAAATGTATATTGTAGGACTTTTCAGCTTTATGGCCCAGTTTAAAACATTTGTTTAAGTAAAGTAATCAAATGTAATGAGTTAAATTACTCCACTGAAGTAATCAAAATAGTTAGTAGTACAAAACATCACTTTTTAAACAGGGTAATTCAATCAGTAATTGTTGATACGTGTAGGTAAGTGGGCCAATATTTAAATATATTTACACAATATTTACACTCCCACATTGTGAAAATGTTTTATTACTGAATGTAGGTGTCTGAGACGCTAAAGTGAGCTGCGGAGAGTGTCACATTGATTTCTGCTATTAGGGTCAATGGTGAGATACAGCAATGGTGCTGCCTCAAGGGCAGTGCACATATTTAGAATAATATTAGTGTAAGGACAGACCCCTGAGGTTCATCACATTGCATTCATGCATTACAGAGCACACGGAATGGTCCAAAAACAGAAGCAGAGGTGCCTGAGCTGTTTCACACATTTTATTATCTTGATATGATATATTATTATGATTTTTTGTCAATAATTACAATGGGTTTTTTTACATTATGAGTCTCAGGTAATTACCCCAAATGATAAATCTCTGGAATAAAGAGTTTCACATACATGTTTGTGGTTATTTGGATTGTGGGAAGAAACCGAGGGCAGAGCAATCTGCACACAGACATAGTGTAGTCTATGGAAAGACACTGAAACTACCTTATCAGCTCAAGAATGAGACAACTACACTCTGAAAGACAAGTTAATAAACTGGACAAAGAAACAGGCAATTGAAAACCAAAAGGTTTTATCGGATGTTCAGTCAGAGGTTGAATCCCAAGAGACTGCATCACTCACAGGTCGGAAACCCAGGGCAGTCCTTGTTCTGCACTGTAAGCACAGAACGTTGAGGTGCTGATGCTGAAGCTTATCCTGTCCAATCTCTTAAACCAGTTATGACCCCTGGGCAAAAGGACATGCTTAACCTGCAGGGTGAAGAGTGCAACACATGTCAGATAATGGCTTTATTTTTAAGTTACTCTGTTGGGAGAATTTATATAAAAATGTATATGTTTGACTTTAGGAATAGGAGGGAAATATATACACAGCTAAAGTGGCATGAACTTGTTTTTTCAGTTGTTAGTTTGAGACCGTCCTCCCAAATAAAGCGAAGCGGCAGTCGCTTCAAAATGACATTTGTTTACATTCATGTGATAAATCCCTCTGCGTCAGATCAGGCGTGGACAAACAACGTGCCTGTTGGTTTAATTTGGACCACTTGTTGGTTAGTTCCCATAATTTGTTGTTCTGTTAGTTTACATGGACATCTCTTAAGCAGTGAGTGAAATACATTTAAGTTAGATGCTTCTTTTTAAAAACTGAAATAGATATTTCTGTTAAAATAAATCTGATCTTTTTCCATAATTTAAGCATTTCTTGGTTTCCTCATCTCGACATTGTAAATTCAAGTATTTTAGGCACTTCTGTGTGTTTTTCAGAAGGCTCATCTCTCTGCAAGTCATTACCTGGTAGATGCAGTGTAATCTGCATGCAATTTGGTACTTGTAATGTCAAATCAGAAAGACAGGTGTTGTCTCCCCTAATTAGTTAGTTAGTAATTTTTGGGCAGGTTAAGAGAAGCAGTATCTATATTAACACATTTCCACAGTAATTGAGGGGTTTATGAGCTATGGAAATTAGCCACTGATGTTTCCATATGGCACAACTTGCTCACAAATGATCTGTTTAAAAAAAAATGTTTTACCTAGCTATATCTAATAAGCAGATTATTGCCAAGCTCATTCTTTGCACTAATGACACATATTTTCTTCCTACCGTAATGTGTCATTAAGCCCCTGCTAGCGTGAAAATGCTAAAGATTGCAGAGAAGTGTGGCCAACACTACACCAGACTGCTGTCACACTGCAAGATGATGGAAAAGGCGGTCGGCTGTCCTTTGCACTGTAAAATATATTGCTGGACAAAGATAAAGGGGAAACCCCCCCGTCAATTTCACTACAGGGCATCTGAGGCATAAGCTTGGAAAGCACCAAGCTGTCAGAGCAGTCAAGGCTGTCCATGCTCATAACTGCTACAATTCCATGCACCAATATGTTATGACAAATTTAAGCTTAAGAGACACAATTAGGAGAAGGCAATAACAGCCAGTTATGTGTTGAAGGGAGAGCAGATTGACAGCTAAGGAGAGTCAAAGAGGCACTAAAGACCAGCTCTGACACAGCTCTGTCATCTCTCCAGAGCCCTCACTCCATGCTTTTCATTTCCAGGTCAGCGTAGGATATAGGCAAAGAGCCAAACTGCGGGGCCAACTTAAGACAGCAAGTCTTGTCCTGTCTTATCCTGGGCTCAGGGTGGAGATAAGAGCAGAAGGGCTTTGAGCACAAGCCCTCACAGATGCAAGACATGAAGGGGAAAAAACGTCTTCTTGCTTTGAAGTTTTAATGTAGAATACAAATATTGATATAAAGTGTGTATATTTTGACTCCCTCTCTGTGTGTTTCTCATATCTATTTATACTGTAATCTACATTAAAGGCCCCTGTTTACAGTCCTTTCACTGTATATCATAATGCAAGATGAGTTTAATAAAATCTTGGTCACCATCAGTGTCAGACTGTAAAATATCAATTTTGAGACAAGACAGACTGGTCAATAACAGCGCTGTGATGTAAATAGAAAGCAGGCTGTACTGAGGCACAGTGGTGCTTTGAGCTAAATGCTAACATCAGCATGGTAATGTACTCAGAATGACAATGCTAACATGCCGATGTTTTGATGTTTGGGTTATGTTTACAGTGTTTTACGTAGTTTAGCACCATAGTCTATCATGTTAGCATTATTGGCTAATTAGCACAAAACACAAAGTACAGCTGTGGTTGATGAGAATGTCATTCATTTCACTAACCACTGGATCATTTATTTTTACTTATTTGTAAGGGACCATGTACAATGTTATGCATACATTTTACTATTTGATGTATTTAACACAGTCCAGAGTTAGCCTAAAGCTAGTATTGCATTTTTTACTTGCTTTTGGCACTAAAGAGTAAAAGCCTGAGGATTAAAAAAAATCATTAGGATTAATTTGCTGGGGACCTTGACTGTCTGCAACAAATGCCTGTTTCAATATGACATGATCTTGCATTCATTAGTTGTAAAAATATTTCAGTCTGGACCAAAGTGCTGCACCAAGCGACAAACATCCCAAGAGTAAAAACTCACGTGTCACCTGACTGCATCGCTCTCATGTTTTATTTTATCTGAGTATCTAAATTCTGATTGATTGGTTTGTAGATGTGGGAAGTAGCAGTAGTCACATTGTGAGAATTAGGTGCTAAATCTCTGATGCTGTCATAGTTTCAACCTCGTCTGTCTTTGATCATCAAAGCTTATAATTTCCTGTTGGGCCCATAATTGGCGGCCAATGATTTTCTCACATTTGTCTCTTGATTTTCACCTTTCCTTCAGCATGTACTAAGAAAGGGAGAGTTCACCCATCCGAACAATAAGAAGCTGTTTTAGTTTGATTCATCACTTTCAGCTATGACTATGATTTAGTGAACAAATCTCATTCGGCATCTTTTTAACCCTCTACAAACAATCAGAATCAATCACCTTTCACCCGAAACAACCCAAAATGGCACATGGGTCTCTACAGGGGCCTGAAAACAGAAGCATTCTTTTAATAATTGTCTCTAAAAGCCTCACTTCCGTAGCTACGTAATTACTGCTATATGAATGGCATTCCTATCTTAGTTAAGAACACATATGATACAGACACAAGACTAATCTGATCCGCATCATGTTTCTCCACCTGCACAGAGTGAGATTAGGGGAAAGTAGGTGTATCTCACATGTCTCAGGCATTTTGGTATGTTAATGAGGACAGAGTATGAGTCTGTGTGAATTGATAAAGAAACAGAGAAGACTTTGTGTGCAGAAAAAAGTTGAGTTAGAGGTCAGTGGGGTGGTTCCACCAGGAGCCATTGTTTATTGTGACAGCTTGAGAGATGGTTTCTTTATCACCAGAGGGGAATATTATTGAATCTGACACACAAAAGCCTAACCTAAAATATTCAGTGTGACAATATATCTCAATTTAATGTGACATGGAGTGGAAAGAAAATCGATCAAATAATTCTACTTTCATTTCTGTGGGACAGGGGTGTCATTTTGTGCTGACCTTGGACTGCAAACTTATGACAAAAAAAAGAAGTAAAATAAGATCTGGATAATTTGTCTCAGTGTATTAATTGTGTCCCTTGTTGTCAGATGCAACTCTGCAGGATGTTTTTTCACAGATGTTGTGCTATCCATTGCTTTCATTTTAGAGTTTCGGTTTCTCTTTCTCTATTTATTCATGTGCTTATTCACAAGCCCTTTGTCTTGTAAGGGTTATTTATGGATATACAGTACAAACTGTTCAATTTGAATTTACAACCACAGTTTCCAAACATTCACAATGAGCATATGTGAGTAAAAGTCAGGGCTAAGAAAGATGAAGAAGAGATTGTTTTCAACTTTGCACTGCAAGTGGGTACATGAAGAAGCTTAGTTCAAAAGAACTTTGGGGGATGGAGGCGTCTAGGATTAGATGTGACATTAAGATTTTGTTTTCAAGGGCCTTTCTCACGAAGCAGGATTAGAGGGTTACCAAGCTAAAGTTGGGCTTAGTGCTGGCTTTTCTGTCTCACGACAGGGACTCAGTTTGAAGCTCAGCTAACCTGATCAGGCTATGGGGCTCAAAATATAGAACATGCCATGAACTCTGTGGAAAAATGGTGCATCGATATCACCAGAGTCCTGTGGATGAAGGAGGCAACATTATGATTTATTGTCACAAAAACAGATTTACTGCTGTATATTATTAAGTGTTAGTAAATTCCTCTATTGGAGTCTTGAGAATGACTGAAGCAATAGATTGCACTCATACTAACATCTGCACAGCTTTTAGGGGACACAGAGCAAAGCAAAACTTTGTGAATTGAAAATCCTTCCACCACCTCAGTGTGAAGACATCATACTGTATTAATGAAAAAATCCCCAGTGTTTTAATGACCTGGCAGAGATAAGCCTATTTACTTACACATGCAGTTTTCCTCCAGCTATCTTTTGGAGCTTGGCAACAGACACTGTTACTTTTTTTTTTGTTGCTACAATTTGATGTTGCTCATATTTATTCATTATAATCATTATTTGTTTTTCTTTACAGACAAACATAGTGTTGCTGATCCACATCTCTCCCATGTGTCCCACTTTTACTGCCTACTTAAGAGTTTTCAGTAGGCACCAATCACAGAAATACCCAGACTTTATTGAACTAGTTTCCTGAGATGGTCCTGTATGTTTGCCTGTTCCCGTCCATAAAGCATCTGTGTATCATTTCAACAGATTTATATTTTATTGTTATAGCATTGGCTTGTTCTTGCCCCAGCACATTCTTCTATTCCAGTGCAAGAAAGAGGAGCATTTGTCGTATCCATTTATCCTTTGCTGCCTGGAACCACTGGGCTGCATGCAGTAAAATCCATGCATTCATCTCATCATGCTGCAGCTGGTATTTTGCATTTTTGTACCCTTCATTTTCAGCTCCCTTTTATTGGTTGAAAATAATGATGAATTATCTTGGAGACTGCGCTGTTTGATGGGTAATATTCCTGTCTTCATAAAGATTAACAGGTCTTAGTGTAATTTTGTGCCCATCTTTGACATGTGATTGCAATGTTTCAGTCTGCATTGACAGTGTCATCTTTCACTTTCACAGACTTATTTCCATTTTGTCCAGATGTAGATCTTGTTGGGCATGAGTGGGTTGGGTGTACTATGTACACAAAGTCCCGTTCACTGAAAAACGATTTTATTAATCAGATGTCTCATGTTACAGTTTAATTACGCAGTACCCCACAGTTGCAATTAATAGCGTATCCCTTACATTAATTTCTCTTGTTTGATTTGCACATGAAAATGAATCAAAAAGCATACTTCCCATCTTTCTACTATGGCAAGAATTATATTTTGTTTGTTTCATGTGGCCAGTTCAGAAAATGTTGTACATGCACATAATTCTTTTCTTTTTTGAAACTGTCCATTGCTTCCAGACAGCTACCAATATTCGCTTGTCCTGTCCATGTTTCCACTGTAAACATGACGCGCACACACACACACACACACACACACAGGTGCTGTTTTCAGGCACCAGTGAGGAAAGATTCATTGTAATAGGCTACTGATTCGAGTAGTGAATAATGACTCATCATGGGCAGTTCTTGAGGATTTGTTTGTACGGCCACTGAACATCTTTACCACCAAATGAAGCTACATTTTTCTTTTAACCGCTTTAGTAAATTGTAAATCAGTGCTCACCAGACTATTTGTCTGACCTCTCTGTCCCCTCGTGTCCTGAAAGGATCTCATTTTTATTGCTGTTTGAGAACCAAGAAGAGAAATAAGGAGGCAGCAGAACATTTTCCTGCCAAGCTCCATAACTCTGAAGCCAACTTCCTCAAGCTAATTCTTCAAAACCGAAAATCTTCAAAACCCCAAACGCTACTGTCACTGTCATATAACCAACCCTGTCTACTTTGGTGCTGACAGTTTCCTTACCTTCTTCTTAACACAGCATTAAGCCACTGACTGAACCCAGTCTACGGCTGCATCATAACAATCACTGCCTGTCTACTGTCTGTATGAAAGTTAGTGAGTTTACATAAGGCTCCTCTGAGTGTGTTGGTCCTGCTTAGTGTGGCAGTGTGTGCTCAGCTGTCTGTTTGTCCTGCTGCTGCATTTCAGTGATGTAATGCAGCAGTGACAACCTATGCATGCTTCTACCGCACCATATCTCTTGTCTTACTCATTTTCTTGTATCATTGTCAGTATCCACTTTATTGTTGGATTGTAATACATGTTCCACACTCAGCTGCGTCAAGTACGTTAAAGGTAAGGCATTAAACCACTTGGTTAGGTCAAGAAGATCCCAATCATAGAACATCAAGAACAATTGAGATGGACTGTGAATTCTTGACACAGGTCTGTTCAGGATGGTGCCAGCCTGTAGAGGTATTCTGGATCAGACCAACTGGGAGGAGAGCCTGGGACTGAAACAGAAGTCACTGCAGGGGTTATACGTACTGTCAGGCCTGGTAATGCATCTTGGGAAAACTTTCTGAACAGGGTAGGGAAGGCATCCTTCGCTTCAACATCTCACATGTGGATGGTTTAATTTTTCGCACGCACTAAATACTACGCTGGGCTCCCAATCAGAGAAGAAAAATTTGAGCATGCATATGGTAAAACATAAAAACACAAGCAACAGACAAACCAAGTCAGTGGTGCGGAGCTTATCCCTCAATTAATCATTCCCATGAAACATTTCATAACACAACTCCTCCACTTATTTTCTTCTATGTGCGGTCTCTTGTTCCCATCTGCATGTAGTAAATGAAGACATCCGCTACCATACTGGAGTCACGGTGAAGGGCACTGAGCCAATAAATTACATCTTTTTTCAGTGCAATTGTCTGCCATCTGTTTAATCTGCTGCTTCAACCTAAAGCATGGTTATATGTGATGGAAGAGTGTGGTGTAAATGGAAATGATTTTCAATATTCAGGGTAGCCAGCATGTACAGTATTTGTGATCTCTTTCCTGACAGCAAGTTTATGCAAATAAAGTTATCCTTGTCTTCGTGAAAAAAAAGCAGTTGATAAATTGCTGATTAGTGATGGCTGACAATGTGTAGCCACCATAAGGTTCACATCATCATTGCCATTTATGGGGTTTCATGATATCTTTTCTATAATCTGGCATGAGAAATCCAAAACGTTGATATGTGGTTCGTTTACTATCTTGGGTCACCATCTCCAACACCATCTGTCAAACAAAGCATGTGCTGCTCTACTGTGCACGTTAGCATGAGAACCCCGTGAGGGAAGCTGGAAATAGCTTCACAATATTAATGAGCAGTTTGATAGGCATTATATATGAGTGTGTGGTGTACCTGCACACACAGCACTTTCAGTCCAGTAATGGCAGTCATATTCCTTCTGCAGGATAAATGACTGTCTCTGATTAGGTTTTATACTGTGGAAGATGATGTAAGAGAGGATGGACTGGCCTGGGACTAAGAATGAGTGATGGGGCCATTTAAACCTGCACAGGGCACACATAAGTTATTTAAAATTATTGGTGTTTGAATCAGTGGCATTTACACAGATGCCTGGTGGTGGCTCAGCATCTCAAGCACGCCGACACTTCACTTTAAAATTTCAATGAAGAGATAACTCATCAAATAGCTGAGCATAAAACATAAAACATGACACCTGCACTCTTGTCTACTTGCAGACTTGCATACATTTCCAGCTAAACTACTGATGCATTTAAAAATGAGTTCAAGGTAAGCTTCAATGCATAAAAAGTTGCATTAAACACCATTCTAATTAATTGGGGTGTTTTTTTCTCTTTGTCTGTGATGATTTTTAACTTTTGTCTTTTGCTTTGTTTGATTGGCTCTTTCACCAACCCCTCTGACCTCTGACTACAGTGACACCCTTGAGTAATTCCAATTAATGGGAATGCTCCTAGGGGAAGGTGTAATTACTTTTCTGTTGATGATGGGTCTATTGAGTTCCCCTGGGTTTTACCTCCAGTAAATAAGAACATCATCTATTGTCTGAACTCCCTCTTTCAGTCATCTAGATGGTTTGGCTCCAACATATTCTGTAGTGTTCATTCCCCCAGTGAGTACCACTTGTTTGCAGGCAGCACCTCCACCCTGAGGCATCACTTATCTGTATGCCTGTATGAGATCTCTGCTGGCGTCTTCCATACAGCACAATAACTCTGCTCATCTGGGGTTGTGCTTATCTGTTTTCTGTATTCACCCCAGTGGTTTGATGGTCCGTACTGCATCCTTATTGTGACATCCACATCCTCAGGCACTCTGTTTAACACACGAGGCTGAATCTGCACCAACCAAGCTGGTTTATGATGTGCATCTACAAATAACCCTTTTCACTACATGGTACTTACCTTTACAACATTGGTCTTGTAATTTTGTAATTTCTTTAAAGCCACTATGTGTAGGATATGAACATGTCCTGACTTTTGCCCACCTCTAAGAGGTAGAATCAGAAAAAGAAACTATGGCATACACGATACACACCACTCCAGCACATTATGTATACAGAAGAGTATTGTGTGAGGAGGAAGGACTGAAGCACTGTGTCAAAAGTAAAGAGCTTCTTTGTCAAATACTGCTTAAAAACAGGCAAGGTAATAAGCATCACTAAAGATCATTGATGGAAAATTGTTTTATGTTAATTTCGTTTTTAACATCCTGGTGGCATCTGATTAAGGACCTGTGTTGCATGTTTTACTGTCTTTCTCTCCCTTCATTTCCTGTCACATCTCTTCTATCCCCCCCAAAAAGGCAAAAGAAAGACAAATTGCTACTTTACTTAAAATACGTAGATAAAACAAAAGAAAACATTTGTCTTGAATGAGGAATAATACTTATATAGTCTGGTGCGCTTGGCCTCCTTGTACTTTGTCACAGTTTGCAACGCTGGACCATGCAAGGCCTATTATAAATAAGGTACACTGTTAGGTACTTTGTGGTTTTCCAATAAAATGCTGGTTAAGCTTAATCCTGCTATAGTGTATACAGTAGGAGAAAGGTAATAACTTCCCCAGAGCCCTTTTAAATGTTAAACAGAGCATAATTTCCTTGGGTGATTCCTAAAACTGGTTTTGTTTGTGCGTGAAAGGTCATGGGACAAAGTAACTCGCAACTCAAGGTCCACTTACTAACTTTTTTTAAAGCTTTTTAAGTGCATTTCACTGTGTTTATAAGCAATTGGAGTTGACCATGCATCACATTTAAGATAAGACAAAATGTCAAAGATACTTTAGATCTGTGATGTGGAGTGTTTTGTTGAATTTAGAATCCTGTTTGCCAGAAATCCACAAAAGGAGACTTGTCATGAAGGGGAAAAAATGTAATTTAACCCAGTAGAGTATGGTATATTTCTGGTAAAGTATTTGTGTTTAGTTTCCAAGAGAAATATTCTAGCTCTGCAGTCTGACTTCCAGAGTCTGTTTGATTCAAACATCCAGCTCTTTTTGTTCAGCTATAGCAGAAGGCCTGGGGACAGATGAAAACCTGTAACCCCTCCCGGTTTTGACCACAGTTGTCATGACTGCAAGACACATGGAAAGATGAATGCCCGTGTGTTTCTCTGCTGTGTGTTTGTGTTTGTGCCTGCGGCTGTGTGTTTCACATAGAGCAGCTCGAGGTCCATATAGAAAACCCCAAGGTCACTATTCAAGCTGTAGAAAAAGCACAATTAGCTGTGGGTTTTTAAACATTAATCTGTACTGCGACAGCACCTTTATGTTTTCACTCAGGTAGGATAAATCACATCACGGGGCGGACAGAATAATATAAACACATGTGGAATATAACGCAGTCCAATACTACAACACCATCACAGAACTATAACCTCAAACATTAAAGTCACCGCATTGTGTAGCCAATAATGTCAATGTGTTTTAAAATGTATTGTTAATAGTTTTTTATCATAAAAAAGAAAAACGGGGAAATAAATATAAATATTAAATATTTATATAATAATATATACATATAATAAATATTTGCCTCTCAGCTGGCATGTCGCTATAGATATTTTACCATGTATATTGACAATTTTATCATCATGATTGTCCATACTGCAATTTTACTATGTTGATCTATTATGCATACACAACATATATGGCTTGTCTGTCCATCCAGGGAGAGAAAGCCCGCCTCTGTGGATCCGCCTGAGGTTTATGCCATTTATTACCCATTTTTCCTCATCCGAATCGAGGCCCTAAAGATAAAGGGTGGTGTATGCTGCACAGACATTAAAGCCCCATGAGGCCACTTTGTGATTTGTGATACTGAGCGATATAAACAAAATTGACTTGACGTTTACCTGCTGTTTTGCTGCAGCTGAGCAGCTAATTAGCGATCTAGTCTTCCTACTGACGCTAGCAGTGCACTTTTCCCTGGTGAATGTTTGTTTGGTTGCTCGTTCAATAAGAGGACAAGACATGCGTTTGTAAGTTAGATAAGAGCTTTAGCAGAATTTAGAAGTAAAGCTAATGTCGATTGTTGTTGTTCAAAGTCTGTGGCAGGCTGCTGTCTGGCTCAGTGTGCCCATCCACTCTGCCTGTGATGGAACGATGATATTTCTGCTTTATGAACGATTTGATTGGCTGTATTGAAATCAGCTACACACCACATTAACAAAAATTACTGAAAAAATCCATGAAGTAGAGCCCAGTCACTACCATTATGACTTAAGCTTGTGTGTGATTTTTACTCGACTGTATTATACAGCTGTCATCTTTAGCTCACAGTACATGGAGTCATGTAGTGTTTACCTGAAAGCATGTTTCTGTGACTGACAGTGATTAAAAATGTCTTTATGTGGCTTCATGTATTCAGTTTTCTTTAAGGTTGTCTTGTCTTAAGCTCCACAGCAGTAGAGCAGTGTAAGAGCAAGACTCTGTATATGGACATAGATGTCTGGGTTTTTTTTGTCTTTCAAAACCAAAAACACAAAAGTAAAAGTATAAGAAATGAATGTTTATCTGCTCCAACGTGAGCTGCAGATGTTAGCGTGCCAGGATTACCAATTACAGTAGTAACCTAAAGTGTTATTTGCAAAGACAAGGGGCAGGTCATTAAATAACTATATTATGTGGGGTTACAGGTTACTTAAGAAAAACTACTGTTCAGGGGTGGGACATCCATCCTGTGGGAGACAAGAGGCTACTATGTCAGAGTTCAGAGTAACAATAGCAGCCCTTTATTTGGTTTCACACTCCAACTACTCCAGTCAAATTTAAGTTAGGCCGCATTACGTTTGCCTGGTTAGTCTTCATCTTCAAATCCTTTTCTCTTGTAAAAGTGATGAACAAATCAAACTACTGTGTTACCTTTCCAAGTATGATTTTATCTATAGAAGGAATCTGAATCCACCAAAGGTTATGTTAGAATGTATAACCTTTTAATTACATTTTTATTGGTAAAACTGTTCTAAAATATTAGGACTCACTAGCTTAATCCTGCAATACAAGAACAAAACTGCTCTTTAATTTCAATGATCGTCAGCTGGCGAGGATGCTGACTTTTTGCCTAAAACATATAGCTTTAACCTCAGTCTTTAGCACAATATCATATATGTAGCCATCATGTGCACATTTAAGACCCTTTTACAAAGTTACATTTTTAAAAAGAGTCAGCTGGAAACATGAAAAAGTCAGTAATTATCATTGTAAACTATGTAACTCCAGCTCATATTATAAAGCAGTTAGTTACAAGGATAGTCCTCTTTACTTTGCCCTAAGCTGTGAATCTGTTTCCTGCTCACCCACTGGTGACAGTCAAAGACTCATCACACCCTGTGGCGAGCGGGTCTCAAGCCTGGATATATTAAAAATAGATCACATAAGTAGCATATGCATTCATGATATTAGAGTGGATGAAAAGACAATTATTGTAATAATAATATTACATTCCTGTACAAAGATAATTATCTCCATATATACATTTTTGCACTGGTAGCCACACCACATTAAAATTAGATTTTCTATTAGGGGTGTCTAAAAGGTACAAATTTTGTCGGCTATTATTTAAAAGATGAATCACTTTGCTTCAATATAGTAAAAAAAATAATGAGATGAATGAGGAGGTGAAAAGACCTCTTACAAGTACCATCCAATTTTCACAAATTTTTGCTATTATCATTTCAGTGGTTATTCCTTTAGCGATAGTCATGGACAAAATAGCACAGACCATTAGGAATTGTGAATACTAAATTACTATACAAACTGAAATGTTTCAGGAGGTATTAACGAGCTTTCAAGCAGGTTTTGGAAGATGAACCTCTTCCATTTAGTTTGCAGAGCAGAAAACTAGATGAAAGTAAAGGTTCAGCAAGCGAAGATTTTCATTTTGTGAAGATTCAAGTTCAAATGAAACTTCTTTTACAACTCCATTTACATTTTTTTAAGGTCATATTAAACGTTAAATTATTAGTTGAGAATTATTGGACATATACCGAACTGAAGATTTTGTTTCTTCAGTTATGGCGTATAAGAGTGTGACTGAATTAAGAAAATCAATGAACAGAATAAACAGTGGAGCTTAATAGTTTTTCTTTTGAAGAGTTTTAATACGAGGCTTGCCTCGCTGCAACTGTGTGTGTCATTGCGGCCGCATTATTCATGTGAGCGTTACTGCTTTTAATTATTAATGGTAATACTGTAGGTTTTTTACAAATTTTCCAAATATTAAAGATTCAACAATCAACATTCATCAAGAATGATCTGAACTTGTGTTTCATTCATAGCGTCTCCTTACTGAAGCTACAATGGACCTTATAATGCACATTGTAGAGAAGGCAAAACTAATCCAGCTGTTTAGTGTGCAATTATGATATCCCTCTGGGTCTTGCACTTCAACAACCATGCTAAACCCATGTTGGAAAGGATTGCAGGTTTATTGTGCTTATTGTTCTTGCCTGCACAAATTGTTATGAAGAATGTTTTTTTAAATAAAGGTTTCTCATTTGTTGCAATGAAGGGAGTTGGTTTCATCTCTTGACTTTTGTTTGGTCTCCTGGATCATGCAAAGCTTTTGTTTGCTGTGAAAATATGATATCAGGCCAATAAAATCATATATAATAATAAATAATATAATAAATAATAAAAATAAAGCTTGAAAGAGGCATAAAAGTCCCCTACCCCGCATTATTACTGCAGTGAATACTGGTGGTTGTTTCTCAAATGTAGCAGGTAAAGAACAACTCCTGCAACACAAACCACAAGTCTCTAAGGTTGTTTGCATTGTGCTTCAGGACATATGAACAATAAAATGCTGTTGTCCAATGTGTCTCTTCAGCAGGGCAACAGTCATGATGTTTTACTATCATGAAAAGTGACATGAAATAAAAAAAACAAAATAATAATAATTTAAAAATCTTATACAAACAGACTTTTGAAAATGGTATTTTGAGATAAAAATGTCTATAATGAAATAACAATATCCAATAAAATTCAGTTATTATGAAATCAAGTAAAATTTCTTCAAATGTCTATTTATTTATTTCAAAAATTGTTGTTTCATTTATATATCGGACATCATATAATAAATACTATGTATTTTTGTATTCATTTTAACATTCCAGGGATACAATCCACCTGTTGCACACTTTGTATGCCTTATATGTAGCTGTTCAGCATTACTCAGATACAAAATAAGTCAAACTTCCATTGTGGTGAGCACTAAAATCAGTTAAATGAATTACTCTGGTCTAATACGCCTCTCAGTCTTTTGCAGCATAACAGTGTTCCGTACCCTCAGATCAATACTGGTCATTCCTATGCATTGTTTTTCTGATCTACGGTAAAAATAATGATTTTCCTGAGGAGAGGCTGAGATCTGTGAATAGTGAAGTGTCAGCGATTCCCACCATCGAATCCAAAGTTGACCATTCTCAGAGTTTTCAGAAATGGTTTGAATGTAAATTGTGTTGTCCTGCACTAGTTATGCATATGCATCACCAAATGTGTATCTAAGTCAGTAATTGTGAGTACTCCACGTATTGGAAATAGTGTAGGTATACTGAAGTGTTTATTTTCTCAAGCACACAGCCTCTGCACAAATCGACTTTGAACAAAACTTTAAACCCTGTCTTTGTCGACGTCAGGCTTGGAGGAAAGTTGTGACCTGAGCTCAGATACCTGCGAGGACAAAGGCATTCACTGATAGCAGCGTGCATGGGAGACTGCAGTCACTTCATGCATGCAAGTTTCTCAAACTTAAAATTATTTTGGAGCTGTAGGGAGCATAATCTCACAAGCCAGAAAATGATTCACTAACACCCTTTAAAGATTAAAAAACTGTAAAGACATGCATATTTTATTTTATTTTATAGTCTAAGTGTGTTGTTGTCAAACCATTCGTTGTGAAAAAGTGGTGGGACTCAGCCGATACCTTGGTGATTCAAGCCATGAGTGTATAATGTATCTAATGCTGCAAAAGTGAATGACAATTCATGGAGCACTTATGATCACAGGCCCTGCTAATTTTTAAAATGTATGTGCAGTACATACAGGCTTATGCTGCTAGGAAATTTCTTATTCTGTATTTCTCTCACTTTTGCAACCATCTAAAGATCACTACTAAAAATCTGCATTGTGTCTCTAGCTGCTGTAATTATGTTGTGGTTTTAAAACACTTAGTCACTGCTCAGTTTAGCTAACATTATGTGGAGTCAAGCAGTGTTTACCTGACGTTGTTGGTGCAAGGTCAAAAACCTCTTGCTGAACATGAGCAAAACCAAATAGATGGTCGTGGGTTGTGGTACAACAGGAAACGTGAGTAGGGGGTGATGGGTAGCCAGTGAAGGGAGATGAAGAGAGGGGTGACGTGGGTGTATCCCTCTCTTCATCTCCCTTCACTGGCTACCCATCGCTGCTTGTATCAGATTCAAGACCCTGGTACTGGCCTTACAAGCGATGAACAGGACTGCACCTACATACAGACCGTCCTCCAGCCTTACACCCCCGTCCGCCAACTACGGTCTGCCTCAGAGAACCGCCTGGCGGTTCGCTCTCTCATGGACACCCACTCACATTTAAGGCTTTTCACCTGGCTGGCCCCCCAGTGGTGGATCCATCTCTCCACATCCATCAGAGAAACAACCTGTCTGGCCACTTTCAAGAAAATACTAATTTGTTCCGGGAATACAACAGCACTTAAATGACACATTGTTTCTATAAAGTATAGCATATTGTTTGATATTATAGTAGAATTGTATTTTAGTTTGAATGTATTGTATTTGATAATGTACAAAGATAATCTGTTCCTAGATTTAATGCTCTTTTTGATTCTGCTATTGGCAGCGATGCACTTACTTATAGCACTTGTGATTCATCACCAGCCCTCACAAGTTTGATGAGACATCTTGTTGTTTTCGTCCATGATTCTATGCACTTTATGTAAAGCTCTTATTTGGAAGTCACTTTGGATAAAAGCGTCTGCTAAATGCCTAAATGTAATGTAATGATCATCCTCAGGTACCTGGGAGTCCACATCACAGAGAATCTGACATGGTCCACACACACACACACACACACACACACTCAGCTCTATGGAGGATATTTTTGGTCATAATTCAAATTAAAAGTCCAAACAGAAAATGCAAAGTCCAAATAGAAAACGAAGAGAGATTAAATTAAAAAGATTATTATTTTACTCATAACTACTAGGAATAACTAGGTCATAATTAAAATTCAAAGTC
>JAVQJD010104075.1:0-30748 GCA_036023655.1 Nannoperca australis
GAGAGAGAGAGAGAGAGAGAATGTTTTCGATCGAATGGATAAACCTAATTCATTTCCTATACCAGTTTTTGACGTGTTGATCAGACCACTCAAAATTCAATGAAAATGGTGATCAGCAATTGTATATGTTCAAATGCCTAGTGTGGAGGATATCATAAGGCCTTGAGGCAATCAATGAAAACATTTGAATTTTTACGACTTCATAAAGTTGTATATTGGTCAGATTTGACCCGATCACAACACAGGAGGGTTAAATCCAATATTTACTCTCCTTTTAGCTCGGTTTTACACTCCGCCAACTCCTGAGGGAAATATCTGGCTTTTTGGCTGCTAAAGGCTCCACTACGTTCACAAGCTGGTTGCTATCTTTGTCTGTCTGCCATTTGGTGCCCCAGCAGGCAGCGTACAGTGGGTTTATCAGAGCTGAAAACTGCCTACTCACCACTCTCATGATGAGAGCAGTGAGACTCAACCAAAACAGTAACAGTAAAGTTGCAGGTCAAACAACCAAAACAATGAGCTGAAAGACACTAGAAATTGCCCTACAGCTGAGGGGTTAGTCAGGTGACAATTCTCTGAGGGTTAGTCGCTATAAACGACCGCTTTATCATTACACATAGTGGTTTGATCCATTGTTCATCTGAAAACATTGACTTGGGCAGCTTTAAATAAACACTGCCTTGCCAATGTCCGTTTTCATTTACACATCCACAATGTGACCCTCAAACTCCTAACAATACCATCCCCCCTTATAGCACACTCACATATCAGTGGCTCTGTCGCTGCTCCCTTATAATCTTCTGTGTCTCGGATTCCAGGTTGGGTCTAATTGGCTGCAGTGTGTGTGGCTGCTAACTCTCTCTGGAGCCCAGAGAGGTCAGATAAGTCGGGAGTTCATTAGCGCGGGAGCCACCACCATATTCCCTCAAGGATCTGTTCTTCCATCTTTACCTCACTCTATCTTTCTCTGTCCAGGTAGACACTTGATGGACATGCAGGCAGAGACGAAAGCACCAAACAGTCATTCATAATATCATGCAACATAGATAGACATAAAATACAGATAAATGTGTCCATGATACACAGGAATCTCTGACTGGATTAAGAAAAAATATATGAATTTGCAAGAATGTGTCTTGGTAGCAGTAGTTACTGTTTGGTGTTTGATCTTGATCTTTGACCTGCCTCATTAAATCACATCTGATCTCTCAAACACACACCATCTAGCTCCAACAGGACAGAATCAGCGAGCACTGTGGTGCCTTCTGCAATAACACCCAGCCATGTCCTATTATTAGTTTTCTCATTTCAGAAATGGGGATGGAGGGAGTCCCAGAGGCTGCACACTTTCCCCACTGTCTCTCACCAATTGGATTCGGTGATGGATGAGGTGAGCCCCATCCAAAAGCAGAGAAAATGAAGCTTCATTAGACAACGTAACCAAGCAGTTCAAGCCATCTCCAGAGTCCCTCTCCCTGCACTCAGACACATTACCTGCACCCAAACAACAGCGCCTTTTAGATGGAATCAATGTGTTGATCTCTTACAGCCACCTCTGCTTTTTCACACACTGAACCTCGAGTCAGTTTCCAGGACTGTCTGCGAGAGGGAAGGACTGTTTAGGCTTCAGTAGCTGCTCTCTGGTTTCAACTGTGAGTGGGGCTTTAATGTCCTCCTACTGGCTGTTTTAAGCACCTTTCATATAAACGAATATGGAGGAGAGGAGGAGAGACTGTGGACATGAAACATAACTAGCTATATTGCCAATGATTATTGACTGATAGGAACAAGATGTCTCTTGGGGATTCAAGCAGAAGAAATCAGAGAGGAAGAGAGGTAGGGTGTTTACCTGTGAAGCAAACAGTGTATTCAAGGATGAGGTGTTCAGCCTTATGTGGCTCTGTGGGGCTTTGCATGCAGGAATGATGTGAGGGAGGGACATTCACATTCACACGGAAATAACTGGGAAATTTCACCCTCATCTCTGTCCCCAAGGCTGTTTTTATGGATCAGTTTTAGCCATGCACAGTTCCTTTCCATCTGTGCACAGGTTGGGGTAATGTTTTATTGCAACATGAATTTCATGAATTCAATTTTAATGCTTAAATCTTTCTCTTGACAGCGTCGTAGAAACACTCCTTGCATCAAGTTCCAGTCCCTACACCAGCTTTCTGTAAGTGCACCACGAGTTCAAGGTGAATGAAGTGTTTGGTAACACTGTCTAAGAAGCGGGAGGAAATACTCTAAATATCCCCTTTGCCTCTTTGATGTTTCTCAGAGAGAGAGGAGGAGAAGAGAGAAGAAGAGAAGATGACCCTGTACTTCACAGCAGATGGAAATTATAGCTGTTTAATTGCTGCAGCTGTGATAAATATTAATCTTATTATAAAAAGGTTGAAACCACATTTATAGAATCTCTTTGTTTCTGTGTCACTCTCTCCCCCCCTACGTCAGACAGCTAATAAGCCATCCTTAAATACTAAGATTTCCTGCGATTTCCCCTTTTTATAAACACCTTTGATCTTCACTCATTTGCTCTCTCTTGTGTTTTGCTCAAATATATTTTTCCTATGGAGAGCATTTCCAGAGGAGTTCAGTCATGATGGAAAACTGTGGCAGCATCCCACTCATGCACGAAAAGGTCATGTTGACATTTTGCACGCTCTCAAATGCTTAAACTGTATTGCTGGAAAATACAGGCTTGTGTGTTGGGGTTACATCTTAAGTGATGGTGGTTGTTACAGAAGCAATGAGGCAGTGCGGCCCTGCCGGCTCTTTATGGGTCAAACCCATCTCCGGGGGACACATTTCAATCAGATCCATTTAATCAGTGACACTTTCACAACCAAGGACTCTGTCTGTCAACACAGGGCTTCATGTAATGACCTGATCATAGACAAGACACCTCACAGCACAATTACGAAGACTCGACACACATCAATAATTCACATGAACACCAGGCATGCAAGTCTTTACTCCGGAGCCATAAACAATGTCTAATAAACTTCAAAGATACACACACTGTGATGATGAAAGTGTCGTAAAAAAAAGAAACACCAGGAGCAATGCCGCTGTTTGATGAAATGCAAGGCCTTGGATTTAAAAATAATGAAATAAATCTTTGCAGTACATAGACAAACACTTGCATCTATAGGGGTTGAATACCATGTTTATGTAATTTATGTAAGAGAGTTTTATGTTGTAGAACAAAATATAGGTCACCCCTGTGCATGCACATAAATGAATCCATTTTAGTAATTGCTTGAGAAAAGATAAAAGAGGAGCTGTATTCTCTCATTGTAATAAAATACTGGATTCTATATACAAACACATAGTAAATCAATAAATTGCTGCACACATACTCGAGAACAACCTCTGTGTTCTCGTCATCTTGCTCTCTCTCGTCTCTTCTGGACCAGGTTGCACCAATAAATCGTAAATGTGTTACAAAGGTTGTGCAGCGCCCTTCTCTTTGTAACGTTTCAAACTCAATTTATTAATCGTGTTGAACGTGAAGACGTTGAAGTTGAAAGTTAAGAAGTTTCTTATCTAGTAAAGACTTTAGTAATGTATTATTGGTTGCTAGGAAAAGTCTTTGTTGTCTAATGTATTATTTAGCTGTCCGGCCCGCAATTTTACTGTTTTGGTTTACTCACGCAATTGTTGTCAGTTAAAAAGCTCTAAAACCCACTGTGCGCTACCTGCTCAGCACCAAACAGCGGCACCTCATTTCACCCAGTGAGAAACACGTTAGCTTCTGTCTCTTTAAGGCCACCCTGCTTAAAATCCCAGACACTGATTCCTTCCTCTTCTGCTCCACCATGTTTTTGCAGTCAGTGAATCACTTTAACCGAGTTTAGCTGCACTTGGTTACGTCAGACCAGTGACTTTATCCTGTAATGTAGGTGTTACTTTGTTCTATTTAAATCTAAAAAAAAAAAAATCAAAGTTAGCATAATATCTGAACATCTAAACATTTTGTAATTTGAGGTAAATTGTTTTTTTTAAATGTAATTTCACATCTTTCCAGTTTACTTCCTTGTCAAAAAGAATTTTTTGCTGCACTTCAACCATGAATATCACCACAATAACCACTTTTAAACCAAAAACCTCTCCACCGCACGTGTGAGCAGGAACCTCATCCGAAATTGGAGAGAAATTAACATCGGCAACTAACAATACAGGTTTCCCTTACATCTTGCCTCAGGTAAATACTGCTATTTAACGGAGCATGTCTGTCACATAATGTTAGTCTAGTATGTATGCATAAACTCTCTGAACTCTAACATACACTCAGTCCTACGTTTGTCCAGTGGTGTGTACAGACTTTTTACTGAGGTGGCCCAAGTGGGGCTTATACAGGGGTGGCATGAAGTCTAGTGGACCTTGGACCCTGAATTTAAAGTAGTTCAAACTAGCGCCACCTCCAGCTACAACAGTAACATGCTGCTTATGTTTCAGTATTAATAATCAAATTATGTCATGTATAATAATAAATCAGTCAGAGGGACTGATTTCAAGCTGATTTACTTAGCGAATATAATACTGTATTATTACTTAAGTAGGATTTTACATTCAGGACTTTTACTTGTAAAATTTGTACGTTGGTACTTTTACTTAGTAGTAAAGGATCTGAGTACTGTACCACTGTTTACAAATAGCCTAATGCTACATTCCTGTATTTAATTATAAAAATAAATAGACCTACCAATCACAACTCAACACAGTGGCACCATACAAAAGTAATTTAAAAAAAAAACTAACTCCAAAAGTAGGCTACAATCAAAAGAAAACAATGCACAGATTTCTCATGAAACTTAAATGGCACCATCTTTGAACATTGCTTTTTCCAATGTGAAAGTAGGATTGACTAAAATGAAATGACTACTGTACTACACGTTTCAACTTTAGTTTCAATGTCTGGCAACCACAATGTCATTGACATTATCAAAGCACTCAAATAAGTGCTTACTAATGAGAAACCTGTAACTATCAGGATTGTATATACCCATTAACATTACAGCTGAAGCTGGAGCGTCCTGCAGTGCATCCCTGACATTACCAGGGTCAAGCTGGCCCTCGTCCTCTTTTGTTTGAAGAAACCGTCAATGTTCTGATTTCTTTTCATGCATTAAGTCGCATGACACATGTCACGTTATATATTGAACACTACATTTAACTGTGTAACGTTAAATGTAAACTAACTTAGGCCTACGAAGTTACACAAGACAGATTTACACAGCTGGAGTTAGCATTGACAATAACCCATCTTGACCACAGGTGAGCTAGCAAGCTGAGATGACAGACCTGCACCACTTTATCGAAATAGACAAGGGAAACTTCATAGCTTACTAACGTTACACAGCTAAGACGTTTTTAAATCACAGTAGCAGGTGTATCCAAAATTTAACTCACATTATTCAGAGACAAGTGGTGCCCAGTATCTCCATAGACGATTACATTTTTGCAGACTACAGAGCAAGTTCGGTTTTTCGCTTAGCTGTTCAAACTAACTGTTTGACTAAGCCAATCATAGTTTAGGATAGCAGGGTGGCCAATCAGGTTCCACCCCAGCCCTCCAATGGACACGCCCTTGCATTTGTCTCTAAAGGTAAGTGACTTATGGAGCCCAGTGAAGTAGAAAACATTTGTTGTGAAGAGGAAAGTAAAATATGGAACAATGGAACATGTGAAACATTAGTCAAGTAAATATTGTGGGAGAAAAGCGCGAAGACGGGCCAGATGCTCCACGGATCCTCACCACACTGTCATAATTTATTATAGAGTGAATAGAGTTCACTGAAGAATGAACAAATACAGCAAACACATGTCTGTTCATTAAGAGACCTCCACACACAGAACAGGTCTTTTTTTATACACCTTTAGCACTGTGGGAAAACCACCCCTCCCTCTGAGGAGTTGTAAGCAAGTCACCTCATTTTTGGCCTTGAAGATGTTGGTGTGTTTTTCGTTGTACCCTGCGCCTTCAACTTCATGAGCTTTATCTTTTAACGATTCTGTGTTTACCAGAAAATAATTGTGTCACACCCAGGGGAACGGGGACCCAAAAAGCAGACGTCGGCCCAGGAGGAAGAGTCACATACTTTTATTAATAACTCACCTGGAAACGCAGGACATCAAACAAACCGAGACAGAACAACGGAAACCACCAGACTAAATAGACAAGACAAACGATGGGAACAGAAACAGGTGGGTGACAATACACAGGTGACTAATCAAAAAGGGAGGGAAACGAGACAAAGACAGGAAACTGACCCAAAACTACAAAATAAAACAGGAAGGACAACCCACAGTTTCTGGACCATGACAAATTGTGTATCAATGTCCAGTAACTTCATGTGCTTTTCTTCCCAGGCCTGTTTGCCCTGATATAGTAGATAATTTCTTTAAAAGTGTCTACTCCATATCTTCACACAATAACATAACAATGCATGAATTACATTTTCCCACAATATTTCTGGTAACAAGAAACCTAAAAAATAAACACAAGTAATCAAAGAAATAGTATAATGCTAACTGTAGTGTGTTATCCCAATTACACATTGGTTATGTCAGACCAGTGACTTTATCCTGTAATGTAGGTAATACTTTGTTCTATTTAAATCTGCATACCTGGAAAAATATGTTTCAGAGTTAGCATAATATCTGAACATCTAAACATTTTGTAATTTGAGGTAAATTATGTTATTTTAGTAAAATGTAATTTTGCATCTTCCCAGTTTACTTCCTTGTCAAAGAGAATTTAAAAAAAGTGTCAAGTCAGATATGTCGGCCGCATTTCATATACCTTCTTTCGGTCTTCAATCTAAATTAGTCTATGATTTAGCCTTACTGTGGCTCGCTAACGTTGTCAATTAGCTATGTAACAGTTACACCTGGCAGCTACTGAGTGTACGTATTTAAAAACCACAAACCTCTACATAGGAACTAGTTTGTGTGGTGCATCCCATTTTAATTTAGTGATGTATTCAGTAAATCTTAATTTAGTGAACACTTGCATTTTAACATGCTAAGTTTGGCAAGTGGGTGCAACCTGACTCCTGATGCACAGGCAATAGGTAATAGGTGAGTGTTTTAAATTTTCTGTGTGCGCTTTATTTACGAAAGGCATGACGTGAGCTATTTTTGTTGCAGTTTTCATAATGCAATATGTTTCACAGCTCTCTCTTTCTTTCTGGTGACTGAACTCTTGTGGTTGTTAGATGTGAGCAGCTGGTAGAGTGTTAGACTGATGAAAGAGAGATGACAGCAGGATGGAGGGATGGAAGATGGAGGCAAAGTGGAGAGCAGGGGGGTTGTATCAAACTCTAGTCTAATGAGCCATCTGTAGTGGCAGCCCTGTGGAGGCCACTGTGACCTGTTCACTTCAAACTTCAGTTCTTGGGTTACTACATAGTATATTCTGTTGGCCCAATGTTGTCATTTTACTACAAACAACATACATCAGCCAATGTCAGTTCCTCCTCGCAGTGTATAGTAATTGTGTTGTACTGTATGTGCTTCAATAATAATTAGCCACAATAATTATTTGTATTAATGGGGAGTTTTAGCAATACATGAAGCTATGTATGTAATTCTAATAGAAGCCATTCTCTTGTCTTTTGGGACGGTGAATTGAACCCTTAAAAACATACCGTGGGTCTTTAGAGACCCCATCTAATTGATTAATTTTCTTAAGCTCTACGTTGCTTCTATTCTCTCAACAATTTAACTCTTTCTTGTTGTCCAAATGTTTTTCAAGGCATGCAGGTAGTAGATAGCAGGTACAGTAATGTTGTTTTTTCTGTTTTCCTGTTTGGACTTTTGTGTCATTGATACAGCAAAAGAATGCCAAAGCTTCTTTATGTTAGCTTCCTGCCACATCATGTTACTTAATGCAAACATGTCAGGTCCCCTGCAGATCAGCACTCTCTTTTGTATTGGAGGGCTCTGGTGACATAAAAATGAAGAGGTGCCCGATTAACTTGATGATGGTAATGATTGATGATGATATTATTGAAGTGATTAATCACGCTATTTAGAAGCATAAGTAAAACATAGCTATCTCAGGGGACATAAGCTTCTCAAATGTTTGGCGAAACACCCATGCATGTATACATTTTAATATGTTGAATCTTGGATCAAAATATGAGCTACATGTTTATGCCTTTAATAAAAATGTAAGGTGATGGCACATTGAGACCTGTATGTGACTGACTTTTTATCCTTGAATGTTCTCCCATTTTTACCCCCTCACAAAGCCCTACGTACATGTCCATCAGCTTAAGTGAGGCAAGGTTATAACCCACTGCCAAATAATTATTTCTCCATCTTCTGGGACATATAGAACTGACAGAACACCATATAGATGGAGAGACAATTGGCCCTCAATATGACTAAGGGGCACTGAGATGTTCCCTGTAAATCATAGCACATCTTCAGGGACTGATGTCACTGTGTCCATGTGGATGAGGGCAGTAGGTTAATTTTAAATGTCCCAGTTTGGAAATAAGTACATTTATAAATGACTAGAATTGGCTATTATTGCCTATATAGTCAAGCTATAAATTGTAAATATGTGATTTCATTATTATATTCACACTTTACCATCAGTTTTCCAGTGTACCGATAAAGAGGAAGCACTCATGCATCTCCTTAAATATCAGCTGTGTCAGCTCCACTTTCATTGGAACACGGTTATCAGCCATGGCTGCTGTGCATGTGTACAGAGGCAGAAATAAGCGTCTTCTCACATTGAGGAATATTAATTTTCCAATTCCAATCCAATGAATAGGAGAAAGCTCAGGAAGCAAATGTCGGCCTCTATGCTGAGCGCTTAATGGAATTATTGTGCTCGACGCCCTCCAAGAGCAGCCAGCGGCCACATTATCAATGCTTAGGTTGAACAATCTGTTGCTATTTTCTGTCCAAAGGCTGAATACCCCAAAGCTATGGAAATGGGGGAATTACACACAATGTGGCATAAAGGGATGCTTTTCTACTTTCATCTTGAGTCAGTAACAGAGAGAAAGAGGGAGAAACGGGTGAGCTGGAGGCTAAGGAGTCGATTTGTCAATTGGAGCACTGAATGGACGCCTCATCGATTGAGGAATTGTGATGATTACAGGGTTCGCTGCTGTGTGGTAATGCAATAGGCAAAGCCATCGCAGCCTGTACCGTTATCAAGCCGAGTGATTTAGACCCTGCCTCGCTAATGACGGCCATCCATTCTATTCAAATGGCTGGGAATGTATCTAACATGACTTTGTCACACATTCATAAACAGGAAAGTGCACACACATACACGCATCCTTAGAGAAAGCAAACATGACAAGGGGAGGTCCTGTGAGTGCTGACACTGCTTCCTGCATCTGAAAAGGCAATCCAACAAGGTGTCTTTGCATCCACAGCTCTGAATGATAACACTGAGGGAAAGTTACAGCAGGCGAAAGGTAGTTGTGTATGTTTTTAATCAGGCCATGTCTGAACATCCACTGTGGAGCTGTCCTGCCCCTAGCAAAAAATTTCCAGCGTCAGTGGGACCTCTGAGAATAACATGAGTGATCAATCGGGGCATCCAAACCTCTCATACTTTAACATAGGCTTCATGATTAAACACTTTTTTTTTTAAACAGCCTCCTCACAAATGAATTACCTCAAGCGTCAAAACTGTGTAAGTACTCCCTAAAGAAAGATGGAGGAGGGAGCAGAGTGGAGGGCGCTCAAGCAACGACAAATGCAGCATTGCCGTTTGTGGTTTTTGTCCCGTCCATTTATTACACCCCAGAGCAGTCCTCAAAAAATGAGCCAGTGTGAAGAGCTTCTCCATGGTCGACAAAAAATGAGTCCTTCTCGGGATAAAAGCGTCGACTCACCGCGGTCCACAAAGTAATTAAGGATCAGGCATTAATAACGCTGGAGAGAGGAAGAAATTAAATGAAACACAGAGAGGATTTATTTCCTCATTCCAACTTCTATAGTGAATCTTATTTAATCTCTTTCACGCTGGTGTGTATTTTTAAATTTGCTCTCTCTCTCTCTCTCTCTCTCTGCTCTCATTCTGTAGTGCCTTTAAAGAAAAACCTCAAACATTCCTGATCAATCTGCCAGAAGAAAAAATTATGTATTCGTTCTTTTTCATTTTTTTGCTTCCTGCTTCTCTTAGATCAATGGATTACAATTCCAGCTGCGAGGCATCTTTGTCTCAGGCTGTAACGCACCCACACTCGAATACAGTACTGTACAATACAATGTATTGCCCTGTAATAGAATAAAAGAGTGGATAATTGTTTTGTCCTGAAGGTTAATCAACTCACCATCTATACGAATGTCCCATCCTTGCTGTTACCTTTAGATTCCAGATAAAGCATCTTTATTACTGTATTGTATTGTTTATGTAATAAATCAATATTGAGGATAATGCCGGTGGCAATGCTCCATTGTTGCTCCCAGAGAACGTGGGAGTTTA
The DNA here is from genome assembly GCA_036023655.1 of Nannoperca australis. Classification (NCBI taxonomy): domain Eukaryota; kingdom Metazoa; phylum Chordata; class Actinopteri; order Centrarchiformes; family Percichthyidae; genus Nannoperca; species Nannoperca australis. Next base: position 10,469 of record JAVQJD010104075.1, read on the forward strand.
TTATTTTGGGGAGCTGTCAGCTTGGATTCTCCCATCCCAGGGTACTGTTAGTATTCCTGTGCTGATGTTGGCAGTGTTTAGAGGTGGGGTGAGAGGGAGGCCGGGGAAAATGGAGGGGTGGATCAGAGAGGTAATGGGTGCTGACTTGCAGCCAATGATGAAGGAACGACAACATTAGCTGACATAAGGTCTGGGATAGAGGCCAGCTTGATCGGATCAGGTACACACATTCAGTTTTTTCTACCAACATGGGGCTGGTGCAGGTACAATTTTGCCCCCATGACACATCCACATTCATTCCCTAATTTTAACCACGTGTTTTAGTTGCCTAACCCTAACCATACCTAACCATACCATAGTTTACCCTAACCTGTGCTGATCAAAAAGTTTTCAATATTTTTATTTGACTCAAATTCAAATCAAATTTGGAAGATTGTTTCACCCCAACTTTACTGTTTGGATTCAGTCTCCCTGATCTTATTGTAGTTGTTTCTGCAGGCAGTTGCAAGAAAGCTCTGAAAAAAAACTGTACACCTACTCAGCGTTTAAAGATAGACAGACAACGTTAGTGACTAGTTGGTGAACATAATGTAGCATTTAACAGATATTTGGTGGAAACAAAAACAGAACAAAAATAAAACTAAAAATTGGACCAAAACTCCAAATAAATGCTGATTTTGCTCAGTGTCTGTTGGATGTGTAAATATGACCCTATTAGCTATATCAACTTAAATGGTAATATGAAATGATAGTGTGAAGTGTCCAAAAATCACTGAATGCATGTTTATTACATATTTTCGGTACAGAACACAGTGATTGGAAAATCAGTTTTAAGCCCTTTTGCACCTTAGACTTTGATTCTGATGTTTTCTCTATTTTTAGGAGGTTTATGGTGTGTACAGCCTGAGCTTAAATCTGTGAGTGGGATGATACAGTCTTGCAAATAATCCTGCCATTCCTCTCAGAGAATCGTGTAGTGTGGATAAACAGCCATTCAAATGCAAAAAGAATTTCCATAATTTGAGCTTGTGTGAGAAGTGAAAGCCCTCAATATGGTGTCAATAATTTTGAACAGTATTGCCACTGTGGAAATTTAAACAGAAAAAAGCCTCATCTATTTAAAATGGCCATGTCGTGTGGCAAGACTGAACATGCAGCTTTTTCCATTTGAGGGTATAAATGGCAAAAATTCACACAGACATGAACCCAGCAACATTTCAAGTTATATATTCAGTTAGCGATTCTCTTTTTCTCAAGGTGAAATAAAATAAAAGTAGGCAAAGCACTATTTTTATAATGTAGTGCAATTGTCTAAATCTAGGGGTATCAAGATGACATTTATTTACACAGTAAAATCCTGCCAAGATACACGATACAAATATGAATGCAGAGCTGTCTTTTATGTACCTTCTGTAACATCACCACTCCTTTGTGTGTATGGCTGTTTCCATTATGCTGCACTATCGTAAGAGTGCACTTGATATCTTCCTTTGTGCACACCATAACATAAAAGTCCATGTGCAAACACATGCAGGCACACACACATTTTTGACTATATCAATCAAGCAAGAACCATGATGACATTGAAGTGCGCAGACAAACAGATGCTCACCCCAACAGAGACATCATTTACTGAAGCAAGATGGTGAAAGGTACTCTCCATCTTTGTGTTGTAATACAGGAAATGCATACACACCTACACTATATATATTAACAACAGACATGGTTCATATCATTAAATTTGCCCACTGGTTCATTGGTTCATAAGATTGCACCAATGATCACGACTACTGCAGTTTAAATCATATTATGATTCCTATGTGGTGCCAAGCATACACAACAGCTTACAGTCTAACAGTATTAAGCATATTACACACTAACCTTTTTATTATGTACTTTAGATTTTAGATGCTTTTTAGTTCATCTGGAATATCTACAATCTGGAATAATTAGTACACATCACTCACCAGTATACTGACAGGAAAAAGTAACTGACTGAGAGCAACAAAGTCCACAAAGGGAAGAGGTCGAGGTGGATGGATGAGTCAACAAAATACCAGACTTCAACACCGGAGACGCATGTTTTCCCCTGTTTAACTTCATCGAATCTTTTTTACACTTGTTTTTGCAAAACAAGATAATTAGGGACCCCTACACGGTTAAATAGATTTTAGCTTTGGACAAAGAGAGAGAGAGTAGCTGTGTCCTCCTGATTCCAGTCTGGAGCTGGAGCTTCACTGAGCAATCAGATGTCTTTGAAAATGTTGAACTACTAGTACTTTAAGCTACATATAAGACTCTTCTGTGAGCCACAGCAGATCTAGTTGAAACTATAATACATTACTTTGCAGTCAAAAAGACTTTAGCCACAGCAAGTTACACGAGATCAATGTATCTTGTGCTGGGGAAAAAAATAAATAATAAACACAAATAACTCCTAATACGAGTTTATTACAGTTCCATCGTTCAGTTTAAATTTCACACCTAGACTTTTGTTTCAAAGGTAGAGAGGGTAAGGTCATTATCTTTGGATAATTCAAAATAGATCTGGGCTTCATAACCCTTTATTTTAAAACCAAAATCCCATTTGGACTCAAGATAATCCAATTTACAAAGCACCACCACTTCTGTTTATTCATAGATTGTCACTGTGAACAAATGCAATTGAATTGCCTTTGAAATGCGCCAACACCTCTGTATGACTTCCAACAGCAGTTGCGTTTTCCTCTCCTAGGCAATGGCCACACCATAACTGCAATCTGGACTGCAATTGAATAAAGCTGGGCAGCGCCATGGGCCTGATGAAATCATTAAACCTGCTCCTCTCTAATTGCTAATATGTCATTAGGCTTTGCCAGCTAAATGCTGCGGGCATTACAGCTGACTAGTGTGAGAGGGCAGAGGAAACTTCCAGGTGCAGGCAAAGTTACAATTTCATTAATGGCAGCGAATACTTATCCAGATAACGTACATAATAGCTAACCCTGTGGGTGCACCTGTGCCATTTGATGTGTAGTCAAAGCCATTCCAAATTCACAAGTGAAATAATTCTTCCTCTCCATTACCCAGGTGTGTGAAGCCCCACCAGGTCTCCATCTGGCCCAGTGGCGATGGGGGTTCGTCCATCAGTGACAAACGCCTCACTGTCACCTGCCACTCCTCAGCTGGGGAAGCAGGTGGGCTGGTGTAGTGGCAATTTACATCATAAAGCACTCACAAGGATTTAAATAAGACTTTGTCTAAATGTTTATAGAGCATGGTTTTAGTTTCATATTGAAGTTAATGATTCTGTCATCTCTTACCCACCACCTTGAATGTCCTTATGTGTCTAAGAGTAAAAACAGGAAAAGAAAGACTGCTCACTCAAGGAGTACTATACTGTACTATCGCAACAACTACTGGCTGTATTGCCATGAAGTTTTGTAAAGACGATTGCAGTTCTTGGACAGTGAACCTAACATGGTGAACATGGTCAATATTATACCTGCTAAACATCAGCATGTTAACACTGTCATTGTGAGCACGATAGCATGTTGATGATAGCATTTAACTGGAAGCATCATTGTGCCTGAGTACAGCCTCACACAGCTGCTAGCATGTCTGTAGTGGCTCAGTGCCAAGCCCCCCCCCCATGAGTCAAAGGTAGCTATGTGAAACTGGGCTGCAGAAAAAGCCCCAAAAGCTTGCAGATTATATAAACCACCTTTCTTTTGAGATCCATGAATTCATTTGACGTACATGCCTGCACAGTATGACCTTTTCTTTCGCAGACGTTCATCTTGCTAACGAGCAAGTTTTGTCCTGAAAATGTCCTGTAGACCTAAACAGACACATATCACTGATCGGTGACCATGGACATGTGTCAATAGTAATGCAAATAAATCTCTTCATAAGTTAAAATATTTTAGAAAGTAAATAACTTTTCTGTATGTAATTACAGCTGAACCTCTCACATTCATGCATATTGTACCTCATGGACCTCATCCTTTCTCCACAGACACTTCACCTAACTGTTACTCAAGCCAACCTCATTTCCATCTTCCTTCTCACTCCCAAGTGCCTTCTCCTCCGACTCCTCTCTCCCTCTCGCTGTATTCCAGCCTTTTCCATCCCATAAATCATTTTAAGTGTGTGAGGAAAGTCTCATCTGCACCGCAGACAGATATAGTCTGTGCCGCCCCCTCCATGTAATCCCTCCAGTGACTGGAAACGTGCTAATCCTGCTATTGTGCCACATGAATTGCATGGGGAATTGTCCATCCCATCACATGTTCAGCCCTGTGTTTCCTCTCCTACAGTTGCTTTGGGTGAAACTGTGTCATGCTCAAATGCTTTAAAAGTGACAATGCTTGTAGCTTCAGGGAAATTTAGCTGATAAAAGTTCTTCATTTATCTTTTTTAGGCACATTAGATGATGTGATTTCTTCTACTGAATGTTGTTTTTGGAGGGAAAATATGATCTACTTTCATAGATCATCAAATTCTCCTGCAAATATCACTGCTTACAATGTTCCATCCTGTCAAATCTCCCATCTAGCATTACTGAAATGTTAATGAACGAATACACAGTTGTGAAACGTATGATAGACAATTGACAGGAGAGTGGTTGGGATGATAGACCCAAATTATTTGTTTGGTTTGAGCAGCCTTTCGGTTTGACAAAGAATTGCTCATTTGTCTTCCTCGTGGGTTATTTATACTGTAACTTCAAGCAGAAAACAGCAAAAACTATATCAGATATCACATATCAGATTGCTGAAACTCATTCTGTTGAGCATGCATATAGTACATCGTATTCCCCAAGCTCAAAAATAGCAAGTTTTTGTCCCGTAGAGCATTTCATTAACTCTGTCAGGGTTAGTGGCTCACCTCCCTCTGGAAGCAGTCACACTAAATATGCTTGCTTTATCAGAATCAGAATCAGAATCAGAAATACTTTATTAATCCCAGAAAGGAAATAGCTTTTTGATACAGTTACAATGCTTTATGGGTTGTCTAATGGCATACTGTAAGCCACGTTGTAATCACACTAAAACAGTCCTAACTGCTGCTCTCTTGGTTCAAAAACAACCACCACAGAAAATAGATGGTGCTCACTTTGCTTTTGCATTGATGTTTTGACAACGTCAATGTCAATAAATGCAGCTGTTTGTGAGTAAAGTGCATTAAAAAGTAAGTTTGTGGTTGTTTTTCATTTACAGGAGTTGTCGTTTTCCTGCCAAGTTGGATTCTTTGGCAGATTAAATGTTTGTGTGTGTGTGTGTGTGGGGGGGGGGGGGGTTGACAGGCACAGCCAGCTCACTTAAAGCTGCTTTTTTTATGCTGACACATCACTTTCCAATTTAGACACAGGTGCTCCAACTTTTTCAGAATAGTTAGTTAAATGCCGGATAAAGAACCATTCAAATAGTGGAACTTGAGGGATTTTAGAAAAATCGAAATGATGCAGTATTTTTGTCGTCTTCACAAAAATAATGTGGCTCTTCTATAAGCTGAGATACCCATAAGGCCTGGACTAAAATATGGTCCAGGCTGTTTTTATTACACGTGTCGTTAATGATGGTGTTTTGGTGTCAGCATCAGTTTGGTGCTTACTTTGATGGGATCTTAAAGGTTCCTATATTACCAGCTGCTGCATATAGGACATTAACTGTAAAGCTGATAAAGACTTAACAGCCCAACACATTAATTATGGTGCAGCACACAAACAGTGTGGTGCTCCACCATTTTCACACAAAGCTGTATGGATCCCAGGTTGTGTGATATGCATGCAATCTGTTGCATGTTCTCTATAAACTGCACTGTGCGTTATATGAGCTCTGTGTTGTGCCGAGAGCGGTGCAGTGTGTGCTGCTTGGGGCTACCAGATGGAGAAAGTCCGGTACCAGTCTGCCTGCTAATGAGTGCAGACCAGCCAGAAGACACAGGCAGATGCTACATTGAGGGGGCACTTCGGAAAAAGCACTTTTTGGGATACACTTTTTACTAATTTTAACAATTTCTCCCCTCATGGCCAGGCAACACTGTTACACTGGTTGCTAATATTTACTGTCAGATTGATAAGAAATGTAATCAGATATTCAGCAAGGCAAACCATTCACCATGACATCACCTTTTTAGATTTCAATCTGTAATGCATCACACTGTCATGTAAAAGTTTTAATACTGAGCACACAAAACCTGTATCTCTTTCCATCACGTACTGTTCTCATCTCCTTGCACTGTCTGCAATTTGCCAAACTGCCGTCTTACCTCCTTCAGAATGGAGTTGGTGGGTTCTCCCTCCCTCAGCGGGATTAGATTTAACCTGGCGTGTCGCTCCCGCTCATAAATCATTCGCTTTATCATTTCTCCAGCCTCAATAAAACTCCTCTAAATGGAAATGCACCACCACCGTCGCTGGGGCTTACTTTACGAGAATAACCATATAAATCAAGTTTGTTTAAAAACTGAGCGTCATAACCTGACATAAAGTTCTGCGGCCTACCGATGATCAGAAACACACACACACACACACACACACACACACACACACATAGACACAGACTGGCTTCCCTCTGGCATCTGTCCTTACACAAGTGAATGATCTACTGGGAGCTCAATCAGGGAGACAACACATGGCCACAGGGAAAGTATTACAAGTCGGATAATGTTTCTGTGTGTGTGTGTGTGTGTGTGTGTGTGTACAGTAATATTTGTGCAGTGGGCAGAAAAGAGAGAACAGGAGGGGCTATATTTAGAGCCACAATCTGGCATGGGGTGGGGCAGGGCATGCGGTGGATGGGCGTTATATAAATGATTAATATGCTCGATTATAAGATTGAAACTGCGCTGCAAGTAATATTCTTCAAGGCCACTTCTCTGAGATTTTTCCCCCCATTTAAATGGAAAACATTTCAGGTAATCAGTGTTTCTGAGTAACTTATCAGTTCAATGTACTAATTTAACGACCCCATGTTGACTTTTCTTAACAGAATAAAAATCATGAACTGTACTGCACACACATAACTCCTTTGTGATTCAGGAGTTCACAGTTTCTCTTGTGATATTCAGTGAATATGACTTTCCCACTTGGTGCAGGCCAAAGGAAGCGCTGCCTTTGCAAAGAAATACATGTTGCATACATAGAATGAGAAAGTGCAGCACGTGGCCCTCGAAGCACAAAGGAACCAATCAGTTAAAATGGGAACTTAATACAGAGCTGGCAAATGAGAAGAAAGACCTCCCAAAAGGGAGAAATAATTCACCACTTGACCATTTATCATGGGGCTGAATGTTAAAGTGGTCAGACCACCTCGACTGCTGAGTCCCGTCTTCTGAGTGTGCCCAATATGGAACAAAAGATCCACTTTCATTAAGGAAAGAGTCTCATTATTAGTACAAAGGGCCTACGCTCTAAGTTTTTCCTTGTTTTCCTCCTTCCTCTCTTCTCACTGCCCTCCATCCTCTAGTTCATTAGGCGCCGGGTGTTGATGAAATGACCGATCTGGGGTAAGACGTGTCCTGGCCCGAAGCGGATGCTGCCGCAGGGGCCGAGGCTTTCTGAGGCTGATTAGGCCAGTGTGGAGGTGGTGTCTCCAAGGACCTGAGAGAAGGATGTGCTTCATTAGGACGACTGAAACAGATGGCGGGGCGGCCGAGCGATGGGCAGGCAGGTCGGGATCTTTGAGGTGGCCAATCATAACCAAAAGCTCCACTTATGTTGTTTCCTTCTTTGTCAAAATCAAGAGCAATCGTTTGCTTCTCATAGATGAACAATATCGAGATTACAGATTTGATTTCGAAATGATCCTGATGGAAGGTATTCATACAAAGATGATCACTTTAGATCAAATAAGCAAAAAACTAATAATAAAACCTCAAGCTAATGCAGCTTTGATATAGAGGACTTTGTCAGAGGACAGGACCACCAGACATCAAAAGAAAAACCCTTTGTTTAGACAGAAACCCTCATTAAACTCAGAGAGTCACTCAGCCACATGACAATGCCATCCTATTGAAGTATGGCTTCCTGGTGCTCCCCTGTGCTTTAAAGGCAGCAAAGAAAAAGACACCCAGCGTCACTCTGATGCCATGCAGGAGATCAGGTCTTGTTTATGAACAGCAATTCTCTTTTCAAGTCCCAGCTAAATGCTCCTTGGACGTGGCCTTCACTTGGTTCAGTTACAGCAGCCTCTCAGAGGCCGGCAGCGCTCTCTTCCATTTAAAGAGCTGCGGAAAAGGAGGTCACGCAGGGCTAACCTCATTCGACTGCCAAATTCCACTTTGCGATTGTGCTCCTCATCATTCACACGGTAGTCAGAGTGCACTACAGTATATTTTTCCCGTGACGTTGGCAGGTTGACAGCCCGGCACACTATTTCAGCAGTGTGCCTTTTAGTCCTCCTCAGAGGGTTCAAATGAATGACAGATTGATCGGCGGCCTGATGGATGTCATATAAGTACTTTACGTTGTTTATGACTCATATTAGATGGAGATGTACTTCTGATGGTTAAGAACAGCACTTGTTATCCATCACCTGCTAATGAGGGCTTTATTGAGCTTGGACACATTAAATAAGAAGTACTTCATCTTTGCTCTGATCAATCTGATCAAACTGAGATACTTCACTTTTTTAATTGCTTCAGCACTTCTCGTATTCATTTGCATCTTTCTGACGGGAATATCTTCACCTAATGGAGAGGGGGGCGTTCAGATAAGTATGTTTATGGCACTAACAGGGTTGAAATATATTGGTGCTGTAGGTATTTACTGCCAAAGAGAAACTCCAATCAGTGAAATACATTTTATCACACTGGTATAAAGTTTCTGCAGATAACTGAGGAAATGTTTTACTTACATCGATCTTCACAGGACTTGTGCTACATGTCACATTTCTCTGCGTGGAGTGGGTACACAACAGCTGCTGCTGGACCCACATATCACAGCCTGCGTCACACACTGCTCGGCTTGTGAATAATCAAGTGAGTTGCAGGTTGGAGGTGGTGCAAAAGCTGGCTTTCCCCTTTATTTTCTCCTCTGCTTTATGTTTTTATAACTGGAAATGTTTACAAGGTGAAAAAGAAACACATTCATATTATGTCCCCACATGCGTGCACTTAGATACATGCACAAATGCATATTTATCTATACAGATACATGTTTACTTCTATACATAATGTACTCAAATATTTATATGTCTCACATGGGAGTCTAGACATCCTGTGAAAATACACAGTTTTTTCTCTTTCATGTCTTTTGTCATACATATTTTATATAGTTGTAGAAAAGTTAAAAATCCTTCATTTTCATTTTGCCACTTTTATACAAACTACATGTTTATGATATTAATGTAGAATTCCAACTTTTTCGGCATTGTTATCACATTAATGTTTTGTTACTGTAGTTATTGCACCCCATCTACCGTCTAAAGTTGGTCCACCACTTTGGTGCAGAAATGTCTTGACTACTGGGTGGATTTCCATGAAGTTTTGCACAGACATTCATAATCCCAGGAGGTGTTCTCTAGATTTTTCATCTAGAGCCAACATCAGATCAAAGTTTGACCCTGTCAAAAATGTTATTAAGATGGTAAACATTGCCTTCTAATCATCAATTAAGTAACACTCTGCTTAAGTATAGCCTCAAAGAAGCATGCCTGTAGACTCTTGTCTGGTCTTATCATTAAAAGAACATTCCACCAATTGAGCACTACGCTCATGATGGAAAGTTTAAAAAAAGGTATAAAAATAAATGCAGTATATCATCTTTTTATTCCATGTATTCTTTCGTTGTCAAAACCTGTTGCCTACATTACCCACAATGCTCAGCCATCAACAGTTTGGTCAAAGATTCAGGTGTGTTATGCTAGCAGCAGCTAATGTAGCCAGGGGTCGCTAGCCTCAAGCAGAGACGAGGAGTTGGCTACAGAGGTCTGGTGAGCTCATCTTCACACTCAAACTTGTAGTCTTCAGCCCCAACTGACTCAAGTGACATCACTTGAGGCAATTGATCAGTTTCACACAGCTCGCTCTGGAGCCACGAAAGGTTTTTTTCACATATGCAGCAAAGCTCCCGCAAAACTAATGCACTTTAGTATGGTATCATTTACACACATATCCAAAGGATCACCAATGAAGTTGGTGAATGTAAATTAATGTAAAAGGCAACACAAGTAGTCCATTGCTGTCACTCTTCTTCCCAGACAACATCCACCAAAACACCACAAGCATCAAGATGCATCTGGCAATAGTTATTATAATGACATTCTTCATCTCATATGGAAATTACTGCAGCTCAGAGTTGCATCTCTTCTCTCACACTTCCCTGAGCAAATCGAATCAACTTAAAAATCCATTTAAGCTTGTTTAAACACTCTGATCAAACTGCATCTAATTACTCAACGTTAGGTTGATGAATCACCGTCTCAATATCATTTCTCATTCTTTCATTTTCTTTATTTGTTTGCAACCAAACAGGACACCCTCCAACGCCCCAAAATATTTACCTTTTCTTTTCACTTTCAGTCATTGTACATGCTCAGTTTTTCATCTTTAAAATTTTTTTTTTTGCTTTTGCATGTACCAGTCCTTTCAGCGCTGATGAAGCTGTATGCGGGTTGTGTGTGTTCACATATGTCACACACTTATGGATAGGCTGCACGCTGCAAGCTCACTTTCACTGACCGAACTGCTCATGTTCATCTTCCTCTCTGTCCCTCTTTCTTGTTCATCCCTTGCTTTGCGGCCACCATCATCATTATGTGTCACCTCAAGAACAATTCCCATCCTCTCATTTTTCATTGTCGCCCACCGTCTGTGTGCATCCATCACTGTCTGCGGCCACTTCGTCTGTCTCCGAATGCACTGCTATCCTCCTTTGAGCGAATCAAAATCTGTGTGTTTGCTCCATTGTCCGCTGAAACGCTTTCACTCCTTTGTTCTCTGGCCAAGCAAAGGATATTATTTTGTTGTTAATGCTTCGCTTTCTTTCTGCCATTCTTAGTTTGTACACACACACACAGCAACACATCATACTGCTCTACATTTAAAGAGGATATAATGTGTGAGTGTGTATGTGTGTGTGTGCATGGCGTAACATCAGAGAGGAGAGGCTGGAGCAGTGCTCTGTGGCTGTATCAGCATGAAGCAGGCAGGTCTTTGTCAGCCCAATGCTGAATAATGTTTTATAGGAATAACCTGGAAGACACAAAGACAATGGCAGAGAAAGAAAAGTACAGAAAGAGACTGACAGAGGGAGAGAGAGATACAAAGAGAGGATGATCAGGGCTTACAGTGCAGAAAGTGTTTCCATGTTTGGCCTCACAGTGAACTAACACAACATAAGAACATGGCTTTATTTTTTACACAAAGAGCAGGTGTTTGTCATTGAATCAAAAGAGAGTCTATTTTTTGGGGGGTAAATTATGTTCCATATTCCATGTGTAAGTGTGGTAAAGGACAATATTAATAGAGAATAAGTGGAAAATTACATGACAAAGACATAATAAAAGATTTTACTGAATGATAATTAATTCTGTGATTACAAATCACTGACTGACCATAGACATTTTTTCTTGTTAATTAACATTAAACGTAGGATAATCAAATTACTTTTTATGATGAATGGCAACATCTTTGTGCTGACCAAAGACGTTTGGTCAGATAATTTCATTCTCTTTCAATCCCTTGTCAGACCACAACTCTTTAATATGTAAGGGGTGTCTTTTCCTGACTGTATATGTCATCATCAGGAAATACTAAAATCAGTTCTATCACCATTATCAGGTCAACATTTTCTTTATGATCAGTTACCTGCAGAACTAATTACATTCCATCAGCCTCAACTGTACTTTGTATTTTTTGCTTATAAGCTTATATTAGCATGCTAACATGCTAAACTAAGATGGTGACCAGAATAAACATAGTAGGCCTACCTACCCGACATCAGCATGTTTGCATTGTTAATGTGAGCATGTTAACATACTGACATTAGCATTAGCATTTAGCTAAAAGCAACATTGTGCCTAACAGCGTCATAAAGACTCTTAGTCTTGTTGTTATTGTCTTCCTCTCTGGCTTCCCTATGATGTCTGCAGCTCTCAGCCCCAATCCCATTCCTTCCTTCTGGAAATGTAAATCTTTAAAAACAAGAATAGATATGTAGTTTTCATTTACTGTTGTTTTGGGTCTTTTTGTGCGATTAAGAACCACTGCATTTGGTCCAAATAACAGAAGCAATTGTTTGTTTTTGTTTTTTTTCCTACCGTATTTCTACAGGTTTTGGGCACAGCTGCAGTCCATCATTTGACAAATCTGAAGTCAATATTTTGGTTATTTTTCTTAAAGGTTCTCCCATCAAATCAGACTCTGTTGCAAAACTGCTCAAAATGAATAGCTCATACTACTACTGCTGCTGTACTGCTGTGCCATTGTGACCAACTCAAGTTCAATGAAGGATGAACAACAGGGTGTTAAAGAGTGTAGGTGTGTGAAAGTGACCTGTTACATCAGAGGTTGGACAGAGGGGGTGTTTGGCAGGAGAGAGCCTTTCGATTACAGGCCAACGTTCAACTCACACTTTGAAGTGAGCATTGGTGCTTTGCCCGCTGCAGCTCCCCAGTGGGCTGGCTTCCTTGAATACCTAAATGATCCCCTCTGTCTCTCTCTCTTTTATACACACACACAGACAAACATGTATGCTGGTTTATGTAGCTGGAAGCAACAGAAAGAGGAAAAGGCAATGAGATACAGTGTTATCAACAGATAAATCATGCTGTGAGGAAGCCATCCAAGACATGTCATCAGATGCGTGTTTCATTTCGGATTCAAACTGTCTGCGTCAGCTCAGGTGTTTGGTTGATTTCGCACAGACTCACAATCCTGATGTTAAACTAAACACAAATCTGGTGTTTTCTTCATGTCTGCCTGAGCCCGTACAGGATCGGATTTTTCCATGGTTAGACAGCTGTGAGAAGATCGGTGTCACTCAGGCTTGTGAACGGTTCCTGTGTGACTACAATCGTAGACAAATGCAAAAACATATGAGCCAGCTGGCCCAACAAACACAAACATGCGTGTTTTGTGTTTGTTGCTCCGTTGCTCCGTTGCTGTGGTGCAGCCCTGCGAATCCACAGACCTCGCCTTGAGGGAAATCTCTCCTTGGAGATGAACACTGGTGTTTAGTGGTCCATTTAATTGAGAGACGCACTGAGTGACAGGTGAAAAGGATGATGGGGAGGCTGCTGCCAGAGGGAGGTGGGATGTGTGAGGATCCTGCTCTGAGTAAATGCACTAAATTTACTGACCTGCCACGGGGGCAAGGCAGAGAGAAATGGCAAACAGATAGTTAGCGGCTGCTCATCCAGCTCCTTTCCTTTGTTGAGTGAATCTACGTGTGTGTCATGCAAAGGATGTTGTTTTTTAGTGTTAGTGTTTAATCACTGAAATGTGAAATTCATATGGCAGCTTGCAAGGAAATTAGTATTTAAAAAGTAATAACTGAGCATATGGCAACTCTAAGACTGATGAATGATGTGAAATGCATGGTTTATGTAAACGTTTGTGTGTGTGTGTGTGTGTGTGTGTGTGTGTGTGTGTGTGTGTGTGTGTGTGTGTGTGTGTGTGTGTGTGTATGTGTACACATCCATTTGAGCAGGAAGACGAGGCAAAGTACTAACAGAGACAACAATAAGCTAGATGACGTCAGTGCAAGACATTTGTTTATTGTCTGTGTGTTTGTGTGTGGAGGATAAACAATGCTCATTGTATCAATGTCTGAGATGGAAAAGAGGGTGAGATGAAGCCAAAAGGCCGACAGAGTGAAAAGGGCAGTCAGTAGAACACAGCTGCGGCAGCATCCTTGCAGTGTCTCACCACAATAGGGCAAAGACAGCAAGACACACACACACACACACACACACAAAGGGCAGTATTGCAGGACGTCAAAGCATGATTCTGAGAGAGGCACCACAGAATGCAGCACCCGATGTACTGTTGATGTACAGGACGCAAATGAGCACTGTGGTGTGTCAGTTATTGTGTTCCTCAAATCAATGAGTCTGCCCACAAAAGCTCAGTGTGACAGTGCAGCATGGAGGGTGCATTTCCATCCTCCTGTTGCTATAATTGTGTTTATTCCTCCTGTGTGAGCACCCCCAGTCTTCTCTGTTTAATCTAAGCACCTAATGTGCACTTGGTACTTGGCAGCGCAGGGAGGAGCTTTGGAAATTCCAGTTTATCACAATTTGGGTCTCATCTTCATAATTTTGGTCGTCATTGCTATAAGTAATAATTGTGATTTACTCACCAAGTTAATTGTGGGTAACATGGTTACATGTTACAGGTTGTAAACAATCGGTTTAACCTGATTGTCTAAACCACTTTGGAGGCAGAACTTGCACCCAAAATGTAAGGAATACAAGCCCAGCAGGGCTGTCACCTTTCATTAGTTTGAATTAATCATGCTAATACTGTCATACACATACTGTCATTTCTCAGTAGTTCTCTATTTGGCATTAGCAAAGAGAACAACAAATAGATCATTAACAGGGTGACAGGACATGCAATGGGTCAGATGGAGAGGGAGAGCAGGAGGAAGGAGAACATACAGTAGTACAGTACAACAATAATAGCAACATTGGCGGTTGAGCAGGAACACGGGGGCAGCAGGAGCAACCACAGATCCAGACTCTACAGCGCTGGAGGCAGAAACACCTGCAGAAATCTTTAGGAGAGAGAGAGAGGGGGGCGAGAGAAGCACACAGCTAGGGGAAGAAGGTGAATTAGTGACAAGCATTAATGGGATATGAGTGTCTACAGATGGAGAGGAGAGAGAGGAGCTCAGTGCATCCTAGAACGTCTCCTGGCAGTCTAGGCCTTTAGCAGCATAACTAACTCACCTGAGTCAGCCCTACTATAAGCTTTGTCAAAGAGAAAAGTCTTAAGCCTACTCTTGAATATGAGGAGGGTGTCTGCCTCCCGTAAACCAACTGGAAGCTGGTTCCACATAAAGAGCTTGATAGCTATGGTTTGTACCATAGGATGTGCACACACAGTCTGTAAACCATTAAGTTACTACCATAGGATGCGCGCGCACACACAGCTATAGGGTAGCGTTACCATAACAGTACGATTTCTCCCGTTTTTTGAGACATCCTCATTTCATGGTATGCTTCCTTTCTATTTCCAGATATCAAACGCGAAAGCAAAATTGTCAAATCAAAAAAACTCAAGATCTGATAAAGAAGCAAAATGAAAAAAAGAAAAAAAGAACATTGGCGGGAAAACTCAAAAAGGCATTACAGACGAAAGAAACAACTAAAAGCTGTACTGGACATACCACCACCAAGTGAGGAAGATGAAACACTTCAACATTTTCAAGAAGCAAATTAAGTTGAAATTATTCAAAATCTTCAAGAAGACAACCTCCCCAACAGAACAGCCATTCTTTCCTCAGCAGGTAAATGTCCCTGCCATCAACGGAACTCTTAAAAAGAAGAATGGCATATCTACAGACACAACAACCAATAAATCCCCCAATAGAACCACCCAAAAAGAGGAAAGGAAGAAATAAACAACTTTCAAAATTGAGGTCAAAGTTGCACTACACAGAAGAGAAGCTTCTGGCGAGGACCAAAGTAATGGTCAACCTAGAGAAAAGACTTATGATGGCCAAGAGGAAGCAGATAATAGTCAACATTGAAGGCAGAGAATGCCAGAAGAAAACTACAAAGAGAGGTCATCAAAGAACATTACCCAATAACAGTCAGAGAAGACAAACCTGCACACTTGTTAGCCACTTCCTTCATCAAGATGAGGTCCCCACCGTAATTAATGGGAAATCTGGAGAAATTCTAAAAAAGGGCCAGATATTCTGTAAGAGAGCATTAACAGACACTGTGGGAGATCTCCATAGAAGAGTTCTATCTTAGAATCCCGGGCACAACCTTTCCAAGTTGCAATTCTTTAAATTTAAGCCATTTTGGATTGGCCAGCGAAGAGTCACAGACAGAAATGTGCTTGCAAAACACATGAAACTTTGGCTTGAAGATAAAGAAGCATCACCAGCTTGGAGTCATAGAAACATCATCCCCACAGGACACTCTACAGGTCAGTGTGTGTAGTGACGATGACATGTCCTGCATGTACAGGACATGCAGCAATTGCAAGGATTAGACATTACACACAACACTAAATCCTTCAACAAAAGGAAACCTCATCTCATGGGAGGAGTGGGTCACTAAACCTGTACCAATAACAAAGAAATGCAAAGATGGGTCCACTGAAGAGAAGGAAGTGAGGAATGGGTTTCTTGAGAAGAGACATACCTCCATTGAAAAGCTGATGGACCTCACACAGGACCACCTCTCAAACTTCTCCAGACACATTTATAACATAATCCATTACCAGAAATACTAAGGAGATTGAGAGACCCTGACCCAGAATGATGTAGTTGTTCACATATACCACAGTGACAACTACACAAGGGAAATAAAAGAAACTCACTTTGGAGGTGGCAAGCAGCATGAACAACATGGCGGTTTTGGCCGGCTCACTCGATTGGCTCATCCACCAGCGCCCTGAGCTGTCAGCGGAGGTGGTGACAGAGGTACAGACAATGGCAGCCGCCTTTCTTTGCATGATGCAGGCGCTGACCATCGATCAGACTACGTGTGCGGCGCAGGTGGGGTACAGGCTCCTCTGGCTGGGTCTGTCCTCCCTGAAGGAGAAGAAGCAGTGCCTTCTCCTGAACATGCCCATTTCCCCTACCTCCCTCATCAGCCCGGACATCCAGGCGATGGTCGGGCAACTTGAGTCCACCCAGAGGGCGTCTGAGCATCTGGGTGCTCATCTCCAGCAAAAGGCACCCCCATCTGCGGCAGCAGTACCACGACCTCAGCGCCGCCATCCGGAGGATCGGAGGAAGCGGCCCGGGGATTTCTCCGGCAGACCAGCTGCCACTATAAAACTATGCCATCTATAAAAAAAATTAATTAAAAAAGCACAATTACATATAATGATCTATAGACTTTGCTGAGAAACCTAACAAACTGAGTGCAAGTCAAACATTATCTGACAGTAACATGCCAGGTACATAACCAGTTTGATGAAAATTTTATATAGATGGGATTATTTTTGATAATCTATCTGCTATGATTAGAGTAAAACAATGTGATCCCCATTTAATAAAGAAATAGGTCTGAGCCACACTGTTTGGTCCTTACCTTCTTTTGATATAACAAGGATATGGTGATAATAGAAGAGTTCCATGTGGGAGGCCATGCTTCTTTTCTGAAATCAATACTTTAAACAGAATTGGACTTTCCTTGAAGGTTTTGTAAAACTAATTTGTTTATTGCTTCCTGGGCGCTTATCCTTTTCACTTTTTTGTATGGATATTAAAATTGCTTTAGCCGTTTATCCATCACTTGGGATAGATTTAATAAGTTCAAGTATTATTTACTTCCAATATTACTTTGTTCATTAAGATTTTGGGAATATTAAAAAAAAAATATTGTTCCATTTTAGAAATAATGGCTTGCTCATTATTATTATTTTTTTACTTCAATGCCAGAAGCGTTTAAGTTTTTTGGCTGTTAAAGCCTATGCTCATTGCTTGTGTCCCTTTTCCTACTCCAACCTGAAATTTAGACCAGTGAAATCAGATGTCATCATCAGGTGTCGTGGACATGAAATTTAGAAAAGGCTAATAGCAGAGCAACAACCAAGGAACCTTAGCGACAATGGCCTGTTTTTTGTGCGACTCCCCAACGTTGCAAACTGACCCCCACAACTCCTGCTTTCTTTGTCTGGCCCAGTGACATCAGGGTGAAGCAGACAGCTACCCCAACTGTAGCATAGGTGGTAGAGCAATTGTGTTATTTCTGTGGAAGGAACACAAGTTAGAACAGGCAGGGCTGTGAGGGGAAAAGTAGAACAGGATAAGTCTCAAAGAACTACCAGGGAGTATATGCAACAAGAATAAAATCTAGACTATCATGCCCTCAATGCATAGCAGAGTGGAAGGGGCAGGGCTGTGTATTTGTAGAGGTCTTGATATTGATAAGGTTCAGCTGGTGTGGCCCTGCTCTGACTCCGGCACACCTGTCTCCACTCACCCAGGGGTGCATCTCAAAGATCTTTATTTAATCCATGTTTCCCCTCACTTTCGTCTGAAAGGAGAATTATATTTTTTGAGAAATGAGACGTCCTTTCCTCTGATGCGTCATGTGAAGCGACGTCCATTTCTGATGACAGACACAAGTCACTTTGAGAGCACTGACTGTAATATTTGTACAGTCACCACAGTAAAGACAGCTGTGAGCCAGTGTTGATCAAGTTGACCAAGGTCAAGTTGACATAAAATTGTACAATTAATCAGCATTTAGAGTGAAAAGATGGCCATTTGCATTTTACAAGCCATATCCGATTGGATTTCTTTTATAAAGAAATCATTTCTCATCTGATCAGTTAATTGCTTACAGATATCATCTGACGGAGACACAGCGGGAGTATTATCTTCTATGTACATTTAATTCTCCACAATGTTTTCGTCAGTGTCTCTAATAGAATATGAACACATTTAATTAAAAACATTTTTAAATTCAGTAGCTGTGGTACAGTTAATCATATGGATCTGTGTTTAATTATATGATATCTTGGCAAGAGAAAAACAGAAATGGTAAATGAACAGCACAATTATTAGAGGGGAATGCATTCTGTATTTATTGGCTGTTTAGATTGGGGCCAAAAGTAACTACAATACCAGTTTTCTGACCAAATTCAAAGTGTACGTCTTATTCAGATTCCGGATAGTACTGAGTTACATTTACTTCCCTGCATGTACTACACCCTCCAAGAACTGTATGTTGTTAAGCTCTGACCATCATTGGCAGGTCCATGTGTTGTGTTTGCTGACACTTTAGTTAGACGTACTCCAGATTCAGATAAGACATACAATTCTTTGGCTTCACTTTTTTTTTTTTTTTTCTGTTGGCTCATTGCAACAAAACAGCACAGACTGGAGCAATCTGGTCTGGGACTAAGCTGAGAGACAGCAGCAAGTCCGACTGTAAATTGTGTGTATATGGAGATAATTTTGTTCCATTATCAAACAGTCAAAAAAAGTGGTTTAGAGAGAAACTTTCCCCACTTTTGCTTTCAAACTCTAAACTTTTGCTTTCAAACTCTAAACTTTAGCTTTCAAACCCTAAAATTTGGCTTGCAAATCTAAAAGTTTTGCTTGCAAACCCTGAAGTTTTGCTTGCGAATCTAAAACTTTTGCTTTCAAACCCTAAAGTTTTGCTTGCGAATCTAAAAGTTGTGCTTCCGGTTCCGCTTTATGCCGTGGGCGGGACCTACGCTAAAAGACGTTTCTATTGGCCAGTTGTGATGTGAGTGACAGCTTGGCAACATGCCGTCAGTTAACTAGAGAGGCTGTTTTGAAGTCCGCCGGAGGAGAGCGGAGAAAGTCAATACGAATGTAAGTTTCTTTCCACATAACTTCCTTACTTAGCAGTAATGTTATGTTTGAGCTAGATTGCTTTTGTTTAACGAGCTGTGCTGTTGTAATGGGCTGAACAAATACGCATTATTTTGTCGTCTTAGCTGCTTGTCCAGGTACGCTGCTATTATTCTGCACAAAATATCACTAGTTTTCCATTATTGTCCTGTAGTATTCAGCGAGTGCATGACCCAAATCACTTGTTAATTGTGAAGATGGGATGGTAAAAACGAGCAAAAGGCAAGGTGCAGTTTCAGCGTCAAGGGAATGGGGTGCGCAACAACACGTGCGGTGAGCTAGCGCTCAAGTACAGCAGCTACCGTCTCTCTCCAATGGTCCACGGTTCTCCCGGTCCTCACTCTCTCCCTCTTAGGCGAGGGTCCAGTCCTAAATCACACAATTCCTCTTAATAACTAAGCTAATGGATAATTCATGGCGAAAAACCCACAGTATGTCTTAAAAATGAGCAATTGCTAGCTGCAATGTAAATTAACAATGTGAGGGCTCACTAAGCTAACGGCTAGCGGCGATTAGCAATTTAGCTCCTCTTATACATTTTATAATCAGACAACACCACAGGGTACATCAAAACACATGTTTTTACCTCTGGCAGTGTCTCGAGGTTCATACACATCCAACCTGGAAGACTCTTTGTCATCCCGGGAAGTTTGGAGTGTCGTTACTTTATATAACCTGCAGCTATCCTACTCGGACGCCGATAAAACCCTTATACCGTTACTAACTATGCAGCGGCACGGAGGTGACGCTAAGCACCGCCTCCCTATACTGGGTGAGGA
>JAVQJD010104079.1:0-24153 GCA_036023655.1 Nannoperca australis
AATGTCTTGACTCTATTTTCTATTCATTTCACAACGTATGGTGGTGAATAAGTGTGACTTTTCATGGAAAACACAAAATTGTTTGGGTGACCCCAAACTTTTGAACGGTAGTGTACCTCCTCTCAAGTTGCGCAAAGCTATTTTGACCACAAATGAATCAAAACACAGAAAACAATTTAGACTTCAGCTGCCAGTATATTGCCTCACACCCCACCTCCGACCTAACCTGCCGGCCCATATTGAACTTTAATGAGAACTATACATGTGTTAGCATGACTTGTTGTATGCTGGTGGAGTGGTATGCATCATCAGATATTACACTCTGAAAAGAGTTGGGGGCACCGTTGTTGTGTCTTTTCATGCTTGTGTGAGCGCATGCCAGCAGCCATATCAACGCTCAGATCTTTCCTCGCTGCATATAAGGGATGTCATCATCATAGCTGCATACCGATACAGCTCCAGCCTTCACCTCACCTGTTTGATCCTATGTAACTTTATTGGTAAATGGAGGTTGTTACTGGCCTGATGTAGGACAACAATAATATTCTACAGCATAAAAATATTATTATGTCTCAGTCAAACCTGTAGTGTCTCCCAAGTTTAGCCAGTTAGTTATTTTGACCTTCTGCTGCCGTCTGCTTTCTGTAGCCAGAGGTCAGTTGCTTCCATGTTACAGAGTGGTGCTTCCTTGGCCTATAAAAAACCCTCAATCACAAGGGCAAATAAACTGACATTCTCTGTCCTCTAGTGGTATGTAGCTGTGCAAATAGTTATTTTTATTTGCACAGGGTTTGAGATGTTTGTGTCTGAGGTTTCCACAGCTTCCCTATTACAGTGCAGGTGAATTAAGTTTTGTTTGTGTAGCTCATAGCTTTGAACAGTCACCATCACCTCTTTACAGAAACTAAGTCTGTTACTTTTAATACAAAACATGCTGCCAATAGTTTTCTTCTACAAAAAAACCTGTGCAAATAAAACCAAATCTGAATGTGTGGCTGGATACCACACGACATAAGTAAGTAAATGTGTCTGTCTTGAACAGTGAAAATGCACAAAGGCTAAATTTCTTAAAATCAGTATAAGACTTGTGAAGACTGTTTGTTTGGTAAACTATTTCCTCACTGTGTGCAGTTGTGAGCTGTCCTCTTTGATCAAGATTCAAATGAGGGTGTAGTTTGAGGTTCAGCCACTAGGGTCATATATATATTTCCTGAAATCGCAAACAAAACAGCTAAACATCCACAAATTCATATATATGTCGGTTGAAATTAATATTATTTATGCTGTAATTATTTACAATACATGAAGACAAAATTGATTGAATGCAGCTTTCATTTATTTAAAAAAAGCCCAGTAAAAATAGTTCAGCTTATACAAAAAATAAATAAATTAGCAGAAAATGTGATATGCGATGTGACTTTTAGTACTTGTTATAGAATACCATACACGTAGTAAATGCAGTGACATTTTGTAACCAGCGTCAAATAAGATGTAAATGTATGAAAGTATCATGGTTTGATTTAAAGGTTACATTACCCAGCTCTACTTTTAATCTACTGACAGCTCTCTCTGCCTGTCTTACCCTCAGTTTTCAATTTCAGTCTCACATCTTCCCTTGGTTTCTGTACCTCCCCTCAGCTGCCAAGACGCTGCAGATCTTCAACATTGAGATGAAGAGTAAGGTGAAGGCTCACACTATGACCGAGGAGGTCATGTTCTGGAAGTGGATATCGGTAAACACTGTTGCCTTGGTGACGGATACAGCCGTCTATCACTGGAGCATGGAGGGGGATTCCCAACCTGCCAAGGTGTTCGATCGGCACGCCAGTCTGGCGGGATGTCAGATCATCAACTACAGAACTGACGAACAACAGAAGTGGCTACTGCTGATAGGGATTTCTGCGCAGGTATGGAAGAACACATGAACATGTTTACTCATGCATCCTGCTGTCTATAAACACTTACTGTGTGTAGCTGATCACACAATGCAGGTGTATCTATGTTAATTATGTCAGACCGATAAAAAAATAGTGATTTGATCCATCATGTCAGTGCAGCGGTGTAAGACCTACTGTTCGCCCAGTTATCATGTAGCATTTCAAGCAATCAAAATGCTATTTTATGCTTGTTGAGTTGTTTGAAAACAGAAACTGAAGTGTGAATTAGTCTCTGCATAAGCATCGCATAAGTGATACTGGAGAACAGGAAGGGTAACAAAATACGCCTATCAGCACCCCCAAAGTTCACAGATTAACATGTTATGTCTAAGTTGTTTACTCAACAACAAGTTGTGGTTTTACAGTGGGTTTTGTTTGGAGCATATTCCTTTATCCACACCTAATCAAACACACAAACTTAACCATCTAAAAGATATGACTTATTAATATAACATACATAAACATATTGTAAACGACATATTTCTGTTACATCATGATCTAAAGAACATTTCCAACGTCAGTGTTTCTAAATTCAAACATAAAACCATCTTGATCTCTAACCATTTTATCGTCCTGCAGCAAAACCGTGTGGTTGGGGCGATGCAGCTGTATTCTGTTGACAGGAAAGTGTCCCAGCCCATCGAGGGCCACGCTGCTGCCTTCGGGGATTTCAAAGTAGAGGGAAATGCCAAACCCTCCACCCTCTTCTGCTTTGCTGTGCGCTCTCAGGCTGGGGGAAAGGTGAGGGGACCTTGATCATACACAAGGGTTTCACTTATGCTATCAGGATGTGTTTAGTCTCAGAACAGACCTCTGAATTGCACAAAATGGTTGTTTTTTAGTTTAGATCACAGGAGATACAACCTATATCCTTCAGGCTTTTTGGTTTACCAAAATAGCTCCTAAATGTTGACATCAAGAAAGTCAGAGTTTATTAGTGCATGGACTCCCCTCTGCTCTCCTTTGTGTTCCCTTTTGCTTTACTGTGGTTGTTTGCCTACTGTGGTCATTTCTTGATGTGGGGTTGTCTTCTTTTTCCAGTTGCACATTATTGAAGTTGGTCAGCCAGCTGCAGGAAACCAGCCATTTGCTAAGAAAGCAGTGGATGTATTTTTCCCTCCAGAGGCCCAGACAGACTTCCCTGTAGCTATGCAGGTAAGAAAGGACCCCTGCTATTTATGGGTTTTGGGTAAACTAAAGGTGACTGCTGAACGCTTAAATTCTCTCTCTCTCTCTCTGATCGTTCTCCTCAGATTGGTAGTAAGCATGGTGTCATATATTTGATCACAAAGTACGGTTACATTCACCTGTATGACCTGGAGTCTGGAGTGTGTATCTACATGAACCGAATCAGCGCAGAGACCATCTTTGTAACGGCCCCTCATGAAGCCACCTCGGGGATTATTGGGGTCAACAAGAAGGGACAGGTGAGAAACGAGCAGGAAATGATTTTATTTACAGGCTTAATAACGGGTCTGCTTTTGATGGTAAGGATTCATGTTAAAATGTAATTCTGGCCTCACAGAAGAAATTTGAATGAAAACGGATAATCATGGATTGTATCATTAACATTATCGTTTTCTATTCTTTTCTTTCTAGGTCTTGTCAGTTTGTGTTGAAGAGGAAAACATTGTCAACTATGCCACCAACGTCCTGCAGAACCCCGATCTAGCCTTGAGGATGGCTGTGAGGTCGAACCTCGCTGGGGCGGAGGAGATCTTTGCCAGGAAGTTCAACACTCTGTTTTCCCAGGGAAGTTATTCAGAGGCTGCAAAGGTTGCTGCATTAGCACCCAAGGTATGCCTATATCTACTGCCACATTGAAGTGTTTTCACATCCTAATACACACCAGGTGCATTGGCAAAAATATCAATTCTGTGAAAACTCAATTAGGCTAATGACTTAAAAATGTTATACCCGCTTTGTTAAAAATATTCACTGAAATACATATGAAATTCTAGTTCTAAAGATTTAATTGAAATACTCTTTCACTTTTTCTGCTCCTTTGTTTTTTCTTTATACCCATTATTCCTCCGCGCTTCGCCATCTCCCCTCCTGCCCCAGGGTATCCTGCGGACGGCCGAGACCATCCGTAAGTTCCAGAGTGTCCCCGCCCAGCCGGGCCAGGCCTCTCCGCTGTTGCAGTACTTTGGTATTCTGCTGGACCAGGGCCAGCTCAACAAGTTTGAGTCTCTGGAGCTGTGCAGACCCGTCCTGCAGCAGGGCCGCAAGCAACTCCTGGAGAAATGGCTGAAGGAGGACAAGGTAGGACTGAAGAACAAGCGTTCATAAGCCTGGGCTGATCCGTAGATATACATTAGAATCCCAAAAGTGATAATACGTTTTTAACCTATAAATGTGGTATGAGTTCCATGTGGTATCATCCACACAATGACCGCTAACTCACGGTGTGTAACTGTGATTGTATATGTGTTGTAGCTGGAGTGCTCAGAGGAGCTGGGGGACCTGGTGAAGGCCTCTGACCCCACCCTCGCTCTTAGTGTATACCTCAGAGCTAACGTCCCCAACAAGGTCATCCAGTGCTTCGCTGAGACCGGACAGTTCCAGAAGATAGTGCTGTATGCAAAAAAGGTAATTACTTCCCTTTTTTATTGCCTTATTGCATGTATAACTCATACATTTGAAAACACCACACAATACTATTCAGTAAGTAAGTAACATACATTTCATATTAAGTTGAAAGCATAAGTGAAATCGGGTTTTTGCTGGCTTTAAGGAAATGTGTGAAGCTTAATATAGAATGTAATACTTGGTGTCTATAAATGTTTTGTACTGAATTGAACATTGCCTTTTCTTTAATCCAACTTCTTTAGGTGGGCTACACCCCAGACTGGGTGTTTTTGCTGAGAAATGTGATGCGTGTCAATCCAGACCAGGGACTTCAGTTTGCCCAGATGCTGGTCCAGGATGAGGAGCCGCTGGCCAACATCAACCAGGTAATGCACGCACCAACATGACCGCCTCACTCACCAGGGACATGCAGCATTACTCCTACACTTGCCCTCCTTTTCTACAATCTGCACGTTTACCCTCACACATGCACGCAAACACACAAAGTGCCCAGTGTTGGGAGCCTCCGTCTGTGTTATTCCAGATGTGCCAGCAATGCCAGGAATTCACTGAGTCAGTGACCCCCTCCTCCTTTTAAAGCCACATCATCACTCTGCCCAGTCCAAATCTCAACCAGAGAACTTGATCGCTTGATGCTTCTCTAAGTTAACACAGCCTCCGCAGATGTCGTTAAATACGATAAGCAGAAACATCTGGCTGCCGGGCCTGTGATTTTTAATAGTGTGTGACTCTAATCTTACCTTGCATGCTAACTCGAATCATGGTTTTCAAAAAGTCTAACCCGTTTCCTTACTTTGTTCTTCTTTTGTTCTGACCCTAAGCCTAACCTATCCTTTCACTTTTTTTCTTCTCTTTTGCCCTTTGGTAGATCGTAGATGTGTTCATGGAGGGCAGCCTGATCCAGCAGTGCACTTCCTTCCTGTTGGATGCTCTAAAGAACAACCGTCCAGCGGAGGGACACTTGCAGACACGTCTGCTTGAGATGAACCTCATACACGCCCCCCAGGTGAACATTCGGACTAAAATGTCCCAATTGCAAAATGCAGCTACGCCGGTGACAATATTAAATGCGATTTGTGTGTTCATGTGTGTATGAACTTTTCCAGGTAGCAGATGCAATCCTGGGAAACCAGATGTTCACCCACTACGACCGTGCCCACGTTGCTCAGCTGTGTGAGAAGGCAGGACTGCTGCAGAGAGCTCTTGAACACTACACCGACCAGTATGATATCAAACGAGCCGTGGTGCACACACATCTGCTCAACCCTGAGGTACGCCTGTGGATGTTCGGTCATGCCTGTGAATACCACTCTCTCTGGAGAGCCCATTTTAACTCTTTTATTTTGTTTTGCGTTATGTGAGAATTCCCACTTCTTTCCTCCTCCTCCTCCCCCCTCCGTGCCCTGCTGTCTTAATTTCTCCCCATCTTCTTATTTTTTTCTTATTCTGATTCTCCTTTTAGTGGCTGGTGAACTACTTTGGCTCTTTATCAGTAGAAGACTCGTTGGAGTGTTTAAGGGCCATGTTGTCGGCAAACATCAGGCAGAACCTGCAGCTGTGTGTCCAGGTAGCGTCTAAGTATCATGAGCAGTTGGGGACTGAATCGTTAGTGGAGCTCTTCGAATCCTTCAAAAGTTATGAGGGTAGGTGTCACACACGAGTGGGGGTTTGAGTGCAGACTTCCCTCATGCTAAAACAAGAGAATGTGTTAAATGAGCAATTGTCCCATTTCCGTGCAGGTTTTAATTCATCATGAGTTGATCTGACTTCTTCCCTTCCATCTCTATTGAAGGCTTGTTCTACTTCCTTGGATCGATTGTGAATTTCAGCCAGGAGCCAGACGTTCACTTTAAGTACATCCAGGCTGCCTGTAAAACGGGCCAGATCAAAGAAGTGGAGAGAATCTGTAGAGAGAGCAACTGCTACGACCCGGAGAGGGTTAAAAATTTCCTGAAGGTAAAAATATCCTTTTATTGATTTTATCATTCAGCAGCAATTTTGTGATATATTTTAATGTGTTTCATCCAATTTGATCTTGTGTTTTCTTTCCTTTCGTAGGAGGCCAAGCTAACAGACCAGCTTCCTCTTATCATTGTATGTGATCGCTTTGACTTCGTCCATGACCTGGTGCTCTACCTCTACCGCAACAATCTACAGAAATACATTGAAATCTATGTACAGAAAGTAAGATTAATATGACTGCTGCTGAGTCTTTATACATATCTGGTTGCTACTTAATCCAAGCCTTATTTAGGCTCCACGATCTTTGACATTTAAAATTCGTTGCACTTGTCCTCAGGTGAACCCCAGTCGTTTACCAGTGGTGATAGGTGGTCTGTTGGATGTGGACTGCGCTGAGGATGTCATTAAGAACCTGATCATGGTGGTTAGAGGGCAGTTTTCTACTGATGAGCTGGTGGAGGAGGTAGAGAAGAGGAACAGGTAAGACTAAATGATAACTGACTTATACTATTTCTTCTCATCTTGCATAGTTGCTTCTGTAAGTCTCATTGGATGCAACAACTGGTTAATACTTGTGTGTCAAAGTGACTATTGCAAATGTATCAATTGTGTCTTTGTAGGTACCGACTAGGTGAGACATGTTTGTTATCAGTTTGTTGTCAGCTTTAAACCACTTCGTATTGTACATTTTCCGGTAATGACATAATGGGTTTGAAGAAGGACCAGTTATCGCACAATCACAGAAGACAAGAAATAAATACAGACTTGAAACATAAGCTTCTTTTTCTCAATAATGCTTGAGAGGATCAAACATAAAAAGTTAGAAGCACCTTGTTTTTCATGAATGTTTTATAATGCCCTCTGATGCCTATAAATGACCAAATGTGCACACACAAACAGAAGTGACTGAAATATGCGTATAAATAACTACGCAGGCTCCTGTGTTTTGTGTTTTGCTTGGCAGTTTCTGCACTACAGAAGCTGAAATAAATATTTTTATTTTAGCACAAAAGATGCTTCCACTGTTGATACTCTCTGGGCTTTTTAGAAGAACTGTTTTTGTATCTGATTTCTGATTAACTTCCTCATCTATTGAAGTTATCCCAAGTGCAAATCATCTTTGTTTTCATTCTGTATCAGAAAATGTGTATATAAGAAAGTGTAAATATAAAATGTTTGGGAGTGTTTTGAATGAACAACTGCTATCTAGTTTTGTGGCTTTGAATTACTCTACAGAAAAACTGTCATATAATTCAGGCTTACAAGTCTGCACTATTTCAAGTTTAAAGTGTCTATCAAATGTTATGTAATGAAGCTGATATTTCAAAACAGTGTGTAATGTACCTTCTCAGGTTAAAACTTCTATTGCCATGGCTGGAGTCCCGTATCCATGAAGGATGCGAAGAGCCAGCCACCCACAATGCCCTGGCCAAGATCTACATCGACAGCAACAACACGCCTGAGCGCTTCCTGAAGGAGAACCCGTTCTACGACAGCGCCGTGGTGGGAAAATACTGCGAGAAGAGAGACCCCCACCTGGCCTGTGTGGCTTATGAGAGAGGACAGTGTGACCTGGAGCTCATCAAAGTGCGTAGATCAGCCTTTAGATGATCATTTACATGCTTCTAGTGTAGAAAAATCTTTAATCACTTGATATCTTTTCTTCTCAGGTGTGCAATGAGAACTCGTTATTCAAGAGCGAGGCTCGGTATCTGGTACGACGAAAAGATCCAGAGCTTTGGGCGAACGTGTTGGAAGAAAACAATCCTTTCAGACGACCACTCATCGACCAGGTTTGGCAGCGTCCAACTCCACTCTTAATCTGATGCCGACTGTGAAAGAGTCATATTTTTGAATGTTTATTTTTGTTTTCTCATCATTTGATCTCATGCCAGGTGGTGCAGACAGCTCTGTCAGAGACCCAGGACCCAGAGGAGGTGTCAGTCACAGTGAAGGCCTTCATGACTGCAGACCTGCCCAACGAGCTGATTGAGCTGCTGGAGAAGATTGTACTTGATAACTCAGTGTTCAGTGAACACAGGTACAGCTGGCTTCCAGCTTGTCAGGCATCACGATCATTTAGCCACAATACTTCTCATCATCTTTTTAATAATCCCTTTGTTGTCTGAATTTTTCCAGGAACCTTCAAAACCTGCTGATTCTGACAGCCATCAAGGCAGACCGCACTCGTGTGATGGAGTACATCAACAGGCTAGACAACTACGATGCTCCAGACATTGCTAATATTGCCATCAGCAATGAGCTCTTTGAAGAGGCTTTTGCCATTTTCAAGAAGTTTGATGTCAACACTTCTGCCATACAGGTAAAATAAACGTATTACTGCTCCAGCTGCACTGCTATTTAAAAAAAAAATCTTCTTTTTGGGATTGTAAGAAACATCCTCACTGCAGACATTTTATGCAGAGGATTTTAATAATCCCAAAGTTCAGTCCATTAAAACTATTGATCTTAGTGTCTAAAACTGAGTGTGAGGATTTAGAATTAGGCAGAGGAGGCTACAGGTTGTATCAGTGTATCTCTGAATTACCAGATTATTACTGGAAAAAACAGTAAATTAGAACTGTAACTTTTATTCTTGGTGTTTTATCTCATTGCAAGACCTTGTATGTCCGATCATATAATGCAACTCTCTCTTTCCACCATTTTTCTAGGTATTGATAGAGCACATAGGGAACTTAGATCGTGCCTATGAGTTTGCTGAGCGCTGTAACGAGCCCGCGGTGTGGAGCCAGTTAGCCAGAGCTCAGCTACAAAGAGACCTGGTCAAGGAGGCCATTGACTCGTATATTAAAGCCGTTGACCCTTCAGCGTACATGGAGGTGGTCAACGCAGCCAGCAAGAACAGTAAGCCTTTGCTTTGCAGCGCAACTCTGCTATACATCGTCAGCTCACATTGATTGTCTTTCTTGTGTGATTGATCTGAGTTGATCTTTAAAGTGTCGTTTGTATTTTTGCAGATAACTGGGAAGACCTGGTTAAATTCCTCCAAATGGCTCGAAAGAAAGCGAGGGAGTCGTACGTGGAGACGGAGCTGATCTTTGCTTTTGCTAAAACAAACCGTCTGGCTGAGCTGGAAGAGTTTGTCAGTGGGCCCAACAATGCTCACATACAACAGGTAAATGCCAAGTGGATTATGCAGCTATTGCAGAATGTGCATGAATGTGCAAAATGTTGAACACTTTCTATTAACTGCATATCTATTTCTCTTTCTCTTTCTCCAGGTGGGCGATAGATGTTATGAGGAGGGTATGTATGAAGCAGCCAAGCTCTTGTACAACAACGTGTCCAACTTTGCTCGCCTGGCATCGACTCTAGTCCACCTTGGAGAGTACCAGGCAGCTGTGGACAGCGCCAGGAAAGCCAACAGCACACGGACATGGAAAGAGGTAACTGGTGCACTAACTAGCCTTTGCCTGACATTCAGTTATTCTTCATCATAAAGTGTTTTATCAGACTGTCTAAAAAGCTGATACTGTAAAAAAGATAATTCAGTCATTTTGTTAGCATTCAACAAAACCGTACTCCTCGAGTCTTACGTGGGAGTTATTATAATTACCAGCGTGTAACTTAAAATATCATTCATGTCAACAAGTTGTAATTACTGCTGGGAAATCCAATTTACCCAACTTGGCCTCCAAATAATAAAACAGTGCCTGGAAAAGCAGACAGTGAGAGCTCATGCCTCCTAAAATCTGTTGATTAAGGTGATTAAATGCAAATGTTTTTTTTACCCCCTGAGCAACTTTGCAATCTTAAAACTGTTTTCCGATGGCGTGAACGCTCTCAAGTCGCAAACATTAGGATCTTTCTCATCGCTACCTTCCACCCACGAGGTGTTGGCCACAGAATCACTGTTAGAGCCTCATGAATGCCAGCAAACTAACGTTTTATCTTTGTCTGAATGAAGATATATTCAAATTTTACTATATAGTATAGTTGTAAATACTTTTTTATTCAAAAATGGACAAGATATTTCTGGAATATCCCCATGAAAAAAATGTATAGACTGATTTGACCTGGAAAAGAAACAAAAATTCATAGCTTTTTGTGATTTATTAAACTGATTTTATTTTGTTCATTCATAAGAGATACTACATGGATGATTAATTACAAAGTTATCTTTGTGATCGTGGAACAGAAGCTAACCTAAGTGTGCTGCAGGACTTTGGCTCTCTGTCACTGTGTAACCTGATTGGTGTAATCTTTTGGTATACAGGAGTTTTGACTGGATTCCTTTTGATCTTTTTCTTTCAAACTCTCTTCCCTCTCATCATCAGGTGTGTTTTGCATGCGTGGATGGCGAGGAGTTTCGGCTGGCACAAATCTGTGGCCTTCACATAGTGATCCACGCTGACGAGCTGGAAGACCTGATCAGCTACTACCAGGACCGCGGGTACTTTGAGGAACTCATCGCTCTGCTGGAGGCTGCGCTGGGTCTGGAGCGGGCCCACATGGGCATGTTCACTGAGCTCGCCATCCTCTACTCAAAGTTCAAACCTCAGAAAATGAGGGAGCACCTGGAGCTCTTCTGGTCCAGAGTCAACATCCCAAAGGTAGAGAATCTCTCTCTCTCTCTCAATTGTAACAACGACAATATTGCCAAAGTGTCAGGTAATAACTCGTCATGAGTTTAGTAGCCTGTTTTGTCTTTTCAGCACGCTGTTTAATTGGAAAGAAATTGGCTGTTGATTAGTGAGATCTTGTTAGGTGTTTTTCTGCCCCTGCAGAGCATTTTTTTGTGAAAAGGGGCTATATAAATAACTAATGTTTATATTTCAAATTTGAGTCCATGAATTGAACCAATCAAAAGCACTTCTACAGTCATGAAAGACTGCTTCAGTTTAAACCCTGAATGACTTTGACACTGTTCTGTGTTTTCTGTTTACCAGGTCCTCCGTGCAGCAGAGCAGTCTCATTTATGGGCAGAGCTGGTTTTCCTCTACGATAAATATGAGGAGTTTGACAATGCTGTCCTCACAATGATGTCTCATCCGACAGACGCATGGAAAGAAGTGCTCTTCAAAGACATTATTGCTAAGGTAAACAGAAGCCTGTTGATTTCCTTTTCAAACATATATATGTACGGTTTGTGATCTTAATATGCATATTGTTTTTGACCTCAGGTTGCCAATGTGGAGTTGTACTATAAATCTCTTTCCTTCTACCTGGAATTCAAACCCCTTCTACTGAATGACCTGCTGACCATTCTGTCTCCACGGTTGGACCACAGCCGAGCTGTCCATTTTTTCAGCAAGGTAACCAGTGGCGAGGTCACCCTCTGTGAATCCGACCTCCTGTATTTAGTTGACATGACGTGACTTGGGTTGTATTTGCTTGACCAGGTGAACCAGCTGAAGTTGATCAAGCCGTACCTAAGATCGGTCCAGAATCACAACAACAAGTCCGTCAACGAAGCCCTCAACAACCTACTGACCGAGGAGGAAGACTACCAGGTCTCTAAGCCATTCTATTGCTGATAATAGAAAGTGGACAAAATAATGTAAACATTTGATGAAAGGGCGCTTAAACTTTCTCAGTAAACGGGTTTGTGAGTTTGTGATCGATGTGCGTGTTGTAAATGTTTTGGAGGCTGTTCTCTTCGCACATGCAATAACTTTGTAGACATTTTACTAATGCTTCTGCAGGTCGGGCACAGCTGATTGGAGCTGTGTTTTTTATTTTTATTTTGTCTGTTCGCTGCATGATATAGGTGGCATTTGAAAAAATACATTTAAATACTCTGCTTCTGCGGTCACTATGTGGCACTGCTGAGTTCACTGGTTCAGGTATCCCTCGTCTCACTTTTTGATCTATGATGCAGTATCTTTCCTTTCTGTGTGTTGTCTTCAGGGCCTGAGAGCATCCATCGATGCCTATGACAACTTTGATACCATTGGCCTGGCACAGAGGTTAGAGAAACATGAGCTGATTGAGTTCAGACGCATTGCTGCTTACCTGTACAAGGGCAACAACCGCTGGAGACAGAGTGTAGAGCTCTGCAAGAAGGACAAACTCTACAAGGTAGGAAGGCAAAAACCTTTAACAAAAATATTTGAGAGAAGAAAAAAAGCTCTCACGTGTACCTCCACGTTCCTGTAGATGGCACTGTTTGTTTATTCTTCATACAGTATCTGGAGATACTGTAGATACGTGGACCAACTAGCGCCAAGTAAAGAAAGGACAATCAAATCATGTCAGTGCTTATCTCACCAGAAGCCACCTCTTCACACAAACAATTGTTTAGAAAACTTCTCAAACTCACATGACGGTTTCTCATAATGAGTCAATTACATACACTGTTTTTCTGTGTTTCCCAGGATGCCATGCTGTACGCCGCAGAGTCTAAGGAAGCTGAGCTGGCAGAGACTCTGCTCCAGTGGTTCCTGGAGGAGGGCAGAAAGGAGTGCTTCGCTGCCTGCCTGTTCGCCTCCTATGACCTGCTGCACCCTGACGTGGTGCTGGAGCTGGCCTGGAGGCACAACATCATGGACTTTGCCATGCCGTACTTCATCCAGGTCATGAGAGAGTACCTCTCGAAGGTTAGTATGGCTCTGAAGAAGGAACCTCCAGAGTTTGTGTTTTTTATTGTTAAGTTTTAGAAGGAGAATTTAACGTAAATGTATGTTTAATTATTGTATTTTCTTGTAGAGGAAACAGACTTGAAATTCTGCAATTTTACTAAAATTAGTTTATTTTTCTTAGTTGTTTAATATCCTATAGAAACTTGTCCTGACAGACAGGTGAGAGGTGGACAATAGTCTGTTATATCTCTGCAGGTACTGAAAAACATGTCATACAGACAATTTTAGTTTACACAGATATGCTGAGATGACAAGGTAGAGAGACAGGCTTTCTTAAGTAATAGTAGTTGAGTGTATTTACCAGCGAACTCCCTCTGGTCATCATGATGTCCTTTTAATCTTGACCTGTAGACATGTGAGGTCACTTGGGGTCATCTCTTTGGGTTCTTTTCCAGGTTGATGAGTTTGCAGAGAAGGTGACGGTCTCTGGCCCTCTTTTTATTTTTCTTATGTGTTCTGTCTGTTTTTGTTGTAACTTATCTCTTAGGTTTCTGATGTAGGAACCTAGCATGGACTGTAGACTGAGTACGGCCTAACTAGCTCTGGTCCTGGAGAGCTGTAGTAGTATGTGCAGGCTTTTGTTCCACTTCAACACCAACACATCATGTTTTAATACATTTTTAGTTTATTTACTTGAAGCAGTTTCTAAATGGATTCTCCTGGGGAATCTCATTGTCTCGTTGGTATGGGCTTATTAATATAATTTCATTTTCAAATCGAGGCTTTCAGCAGTGAAGCAGAAACAACTTCATGAAAATTAGAATGTGGAAATAGTTTATCGTAATCTGAAGTGGCATTTTCTTCTTTTTCAGTTTCTGTCGTGGAACTTTGAGCAAAAAGCTTTGTGTTTTGATGAGAGATATAACCTTTTTAAAATAAAAATAATTAGCTGCTGCTTCTGTGTGAACAGTTGAGGAAGATGTATGCTGCTGACGTGAGTTAAACATCATTCAGCATGTGCTCTAGTTTGGTCGGTTATAATGTATTTTCTATAGACCTCTAACTTGCTTGCATATAATGATGATTTGCAGGTATAATGTGGTCTAAAGACGAAGTCTCGGGCCAGTGAAGACCCCCGAACTTTAAACGCTGTGTTGATGGCTGGAGCCAAAGCCTGTGCACCATCTTGTTCTTCAGGACCAGGATTAGCCTGTCCTGGCCTAACAGATACCGCTCACCTTTTAACTCCTCTCTCTTGGGGTTGCATCTAGCTTTAACTGGCATGTTTTTTTAATTTTTTTATTTAATCTTGACAATTTCAGTTGTGCTAATGCAACATCACAAGATTGATGTTATGGTACGATATAGTCTAATATAATAAAACGCAGTGATCTTTCCACTGGGCTAATGCTCTCCAAAGACCAGTATTGAATCCGCAGTGAGCGGAGCGAGCCACTCTAGACATGTTAGATGCATCCCCATGTTTCTAACTCCAGGTTAACAAGTTAGATCAGTGCAGGGCTACAAACACTAACTTCAAAGATTATCTGACTCTGTGGAAATTCTCTTTAATCAAACGGTTTATCTTCTTAACAATCACTGGTCAAACTGGTAGATGTGGAGTCTTGCAGCTGTTCAGGAAGTAAAATACCAAGTCCTTTTTGCTTTGAAGTAGTTGAACACATACTGAGAGACAGCACTGACATTTTAAGATGTAACGGCCCTTATCTTACTGTTGTCAATCAACAGGCAGCATAGCCAAGTGGTGTCTTGTTTTATATACTAAAATCACATGCATTTCTATTAGATGCATATGGTATTTCATTCACACACTGTAATATTTTGTAGTCGTATACAGAAAAGTGATTTACAAGTGCTGTTTAACCTTTTCACACTCAACTTTTTTTTTTATTTCTTGAAATTATTCCTCAACTGAAATTTATCCTTTTTTAAATTGATCTCTGCTTACATTAGAAACCTTCTGTATATTCAGCACAATGCCTGATTCTTTCTTTGCACTTAGTGACTAGGAAACACAGCCACCACAGCGGACTAACTGCGCAAATACTGTATGCCTGGCAAGGATGAGCTTAGCCTGTGAGCTTCCGATATGTAGCTTGGTTTTAGTCCAGAAACACATGAAAATCAGTCAGGAGAGCCTGCTGAATGGGATGCATGTGGAAGCTGTGATATTAATTGATATAAGACTGTTAACTATGAATGGCTGGACATGTAGCATCAGCATATAGGCATGTATAGCTTCTCCTTAATAATAATACACTTTGTAATGTTTATTTAACCTTGAATCCCACTTTAATTCTACTTTTAAAGGGTCGGTTTACACAAATCACAACAAAAAAACTAAAACATTTCCCCCCAGTGGTGTCTAGTTGGGATGTAGTTTTGCTGTTAGCTGAGTTTTTCTGCCCCGCCCTATCGATGTGAATCTACTTTTATTTCTGGTGCACAAAACATTCAAAAATGAAATTTCTAGGAACTCGAAAGCAGTGCCTTTCCAAATTTAATATCTAAGTTATCTTGTTATTCACGATATTCCACAGACATTGCTGTCAACTGTTCTCATTGATAACTATTTTCTCCTGAATCCCCCAAAAATGTGAAAACTGTCGACAGTGAGGTCTGTGAATTATTTGATGAAGAACAAGGACATCGTATCTGGATTTTATTTTTTTTTTATTATTCTTCAATGCTTTGAGCAGCATAACTATTGAACTGGGATAATAAGATAAGATAAGATAATAAGATAAAAAGTCTCAGCAGTAATTATCTGCATTGTTGGATACCACTAAGTTGGAATTCAGTGTTTTTAAATTTTTTGTGAATTGGGGGAACGGACCCTTTAATTGTTAACTTAACTTTTGTACTGGAAGCTGTATTTGAAATTCTCACCAATCCTGCATGGCATCTTCTCGTAGGTAACCTTAGCTGCACTGTGAAGTACTGTGTGTTGTTTTGCCTTTAAGAAATGGGTAGGATATATCCACTGTCTTAGCTAGTCATATTCATAAGTATTTATTTGTTTGGTATAAAGC
The DNA here is from genome assembly GCA_036023655.1 of Nannoperca australis. Taxonomy (NCBI): domain Eukaryota; kingdom Metazoa; phylum Chordata; class Actinopteri; order Centrarchiformes; family Percichthyidae; genus Nannoperca; species Nannoperca australis. Next base: position 16,087 of record JAVQJD010104079.1, read on the forward strand.
AGAAGTTTATGGTCTATTGTAGTACATGAAATAAGAAATGGTAATTTACATAAAACTGTACAGTACTGTGATCACTACATTGTAGATGTCCAGCAAAAATCTTTTATTTGGAATATTTCTATTAAGAGCTGACATTGTTTTATATCCATGTGACCAGGACACATTTGGAAATTTGCATTTAAAATGTATGCTTGGATTTTAATTGAAACAGCCTGCAAAGTTGAGTCACAAGGTTTCAGCAGGGATACCTACAATGTATGAAATCAGACTTTTATTCCGTCCAGTGATCCGCCTCTGATCTATTCTCTTCTCTTTGTTGCCCTCAGGTGGACAAACTGGAGGAGGCAGACAGCCAAAGGAAAACTGAAGAGGATGTGACCGAGCCGCAGCCCATTGTGTTTGGTAGGTATACAGACGATATCTGTCTGAGCCCAACTGTCCGTTAAAACGGGGTGAAAAACATTAACCAAATGTGTACTAATTGGATGAAGGTAATGCTAAAGCAGTTTACTGAAACCTTAAGCACACATGCAAATCTTTCTCCTTTATTGTAGTCAAACTTGTGGACGTTTGGGAGCATTCAGTCAGTCATTGGACAAACAACTGTTCTGCTATCATTAAAACCAGACAGGCAGAGAAGATTTGTCATTGACATTTACAATCTTGTGTCAAATGTGATTTTTCTCAGATTGTGTCTTTCCCTTGATTTTACATGATTTGACATGGAGAAAATAACATCATGTCAATTTTTTACATTTTGCAATATTACATAGAATGTATATAGCCTTCCAGCCTCGTTGACTGTGTGCACGTGTTTGTGTGTGATCAGGCCAACAGCTGATGTTGACTGCCTCTCCTGCTCCAGTGACTCCCCAGCCAGCGTATCCAGGCTATGGCTACCCCGCCGCCGCCGCGGGCTACCCTGCTCAACCCCCCGCCGCGGGCTACCCTGCTCAGCCCGCCACCTATGGCTTCAACATATAGACCCCTGACCACGCCTCTCCCACCCCTCCCTCCCCTTCGCTGCCCTACACACACTCACACACCTTGGACCTGAACCACATTGAACTGTGCTGCTTTGGGTCTCAAATGGCCAACTGACACCCTGAAACTCAACTAGGCCCTCATTCCCAATCAGAGTCCATCCGAGTTCACTGAAACTGCAATAGCACCCCTCATCTCTACTTTATCCACACACACACACACACACACACACACACACACACACACACACACACACACTCTTCAGGACAGCATCAAAGCTGTTGGACCCCCTTTTTTCTCCACTTGGACGTTATAACTGCATCACTGATCTACACAGCATGAAGTTACCTCTCAGCTTCTAGAGGAATTAACATACCGAAGATAACATTAGTGACACCAAACCACTCTGTCCTGTTGCTGTTCCATGTAGACTTTATTAACCATAGAGCAGCTTCCCCCCCCTTATTTCTCCTAGAGATTCAGCACTGATGAAGAAGAGACTTTGTTACTGAGGAGGAGTAGAGGGGCATGTGTGTGTATGTGTGTGTCTCCTCCTCCCTCCTAAAGCACTGCTACGGCCTTATATACTTCGAGGAGGTGGCAAAAAACGGGCTCATCTGTTTATGTTTAATTTCACGACTGTCTCATGCTCTGATTAGAAAGGCAGTTCCTGTGCAATAGTCCTCTTACAACAGGTACAATGCGTTTGCTGTGTACGGACTAAGAACACTTGTTTCTGAGGTTACAGTTCTGTTTGTGTGTGTGTGTGTGTGTGTGTGTGTGTGTGTGTGTGTGTGTGTGTGTGTGTGTGTGCGTGTGTGTGTGCGTGCGCGCATGTGTAGCCTCTAAAGCCTTCGAGGGATATGTCACCAAACCAAGAGACACTCAAAGAAGTCTCCACTCCTGTGCAGCCGTAAACCTTTTGCTTTGCCACGGCGGTTTGATCTTGTCAGTCGACTTTGATACCAGACATCAGGAGTTTCGGGAAGATTGTGAAAGAGAGAGAATGAAAGAGAAAGGAAAATTAAAAATGCTATGTGCTGTAGTCTGTGCATGTGCTGCCAAACTATAAAGCTGCAACCAGGAGCACAATTTCCATGTTACACTCAAGTATATCAAGTATTACTAATGTTGTGTCAAAAACGAAGTGATGTTCGATGAAACTTTCTCACCCAACTAACAGAAAACGATGATGAAGCTCTGACCGACTCGAGGAGATGAAAACACGGGGACATTAGCATACATCCTGGTGCCAGTTGGTTAAAAAAATCATTATCGTACTGAAAACCGTGTATAATTTAAGATATTGAAATACCTAACTAATCAAAGAAGTCAAATATTATGGAAAACCGTATGTATTGTCTATAGTGTATTGTTGTAGTCTTAAAAAAGCGTAATGATTTTTGTAAGAAAAGGACAAAATGCAAAAACAGCAGGTTAATAAATGGCAAAGTCTTGAGGCAAGGCTGCTCAAAGTGGTGACAGTTGAAATGATTGTTTACTTCTTGTGCTGTCTGACACACCGAGGTCTGTCCCACTGCTGTGGCAACTTTGGAAGCGAAAAAAAAAAAACTCCCTTTATCTGCACAAGTCATGCACACAGAAAGAGGAATAATAAAGTTTACACAGTGTTTTTTGGTGCATTTTTGTTTTGCTTTAATTCTTTCACATCATCAAGATTCACAAGCTCCCTGGAGGGTTCCGCTTCTATTGTTGTTGGTGGGAGTTTTAAAGCTGTGAACGTGGTTCATGCCAGGGCTGCCATCCCCCTCCCCCCCCCCACCCCATTGCTGGAAACAGACTGACATTTTGGTAACCAAGCTGCCAGTACCTGATGGATGGTTTCTGTCTGGGAGTGCCGCAGCCTCTTTGTTTGGGGAGGGTGTGGCTGGGCTGTTTGGACCTATTGCTGCGTGCAAAAGATTCTGGTGGTGAAAGATTTAATAACAGGGAAATTAAATAGTATTATTCCTCGCTGAGCTGCACTCAGATGGCAATACAGGCACGAGAGAGGCTGCGCCCCGCCCTTCCTCTGTTGTGCAACAAGAGTGGCCGGTCTCCTCTCAGCCTGCGCTCATATAAGCACCCACAGTTGTCACCCACTGACCCCGGTCCGACAACCAGGCTCGGCGGTTGTTTTTAAGTTCACTCGCTTCCCGGTGAAACTGCCGAGCGCCACGCGGCAACAGGACACGGACACGGACGCGGACACAACTCCTTGTCCGCGCCTCCTCGCTTCCGGTTTGCTTCGCTCTCCACGCGTACGGCCGCGGCCAACTGTCGCGACGCGGCGTTGCCATGGTTACAAATAACAGGTATTCGGCGTAGAACGCCCCAACTTCCTCGGCGGTCCCGGGACCCCGCCCACCGTCAACAGAGAAGACCCGCCGGAGATCACCTGCGTCCGGGAGAGCGCACCAAACAGCAGCCGTCCATGTGTTGCGCGCTCCGGTCTACTTGGAAAAACAAGTGCAAGCGAACTACTTGAAGATCAATAACATTACACTTTTAGCTTTTTTTTTTTTGATTTCACCGTGAAATTCCCGTTAATTATGCACGGTAAAGGCACGTTCATCAGCCCTTTCCCCGGACCGCGGTGTCTGGCGGCAGCGGCGCCGGCGGGGAAAGCGAAATTAACTCACCCGGGGAAGGCGATTCTGGCAGGTAAGTTCCTCTTCATTTGTCACGAGGAAAAAGTCAAGAGTTGGAGGAGGAAATGTCGCAGGTCGTGGGAGTTGCAATGAAACCACAGTGGAGTAAAAGTGTTTCATATATAGAGTCTGGTACGCGGCTAGGAGTAACTCTGCAATCAATACTGATGCCATAGTATAAAGACAACACTGCGAACCATTAGAACAACGTGGAGTTGAGGAAAACTGCGTGTAAGCAGGTCAAGTCAGTAACTCAAAAGTCAAGCTGCCAAACAGGCTGCTGCGAACAGGATTACCACACCATACAATATTTCTTTTTCATTTTGTTTGGTTGCAGGGATCACAAACGAGGCGTTTCCCTCTCAAATGACACGTTTCACTTGATGCTTTGGGAGCAAAGTGAGCGAGAGCTGCGAAAGCTGTTTGTAAAGACAGTCAATGAACTGGTAAAAGAGATATTTTGTCAGAGTTGCTACATTTTCCACTAAGTCTGCCACTTGCCCTCAACCCATGCTGACCCCTTGACCCCCCGAAGCTGCTGTCAGAGAGTCTTGAGAGCTCAGTGCCAAAGAAGAGGACAGACATGGTCTTCCTGTGTCCCAGCCACGGTCACTGGTGCACTGATGTGATTTTTATCCTTCTGATCTAAAGATCACCTCTGGTGCATTATGGAGTGTAGGGGACGCTCACTCCTGAGTCAGTGCACTGGAAGCGTTCACACAGTGTTTCAGGTATGAGCTGTGTGTGTGTGTGTGTGGGGGGGGTCTGAATTAAAATTAAGAGGACTAAGAGAATGCAACACAACAAAAACACTTAATGTTGAGCTCTCCTGACTGATCATTCCTCGCAATCTTCAGCGGATTCATTTTGCCCAGTTGTCATGGAACTGTAGCTTTTCAAATTTCCATTTTTTCCTCGTTCTAAATTGGCAAAATCCCCCTGCTGATGAAGATCATGTGATGTGATCGAAAATGTCCTGAGCAGCTACTAAATGGACCTTTATGGCGAGATTGTTTCTCAGACTTAAATGTTGGTGTAATTGATCTGTTTGTGGTCCTGCCAGAAAATATTTAGTTGTGCTGTCATCTCAGTGCTTTCTTCTAGGGCTCTAACTGAGAATTATTTAAACTGTTGATCAATCTATTGATTGGATTTGAAATTATGGTTTAACCATGTTGTCCATGAAATATTGAAAAACATTGATATATGCCTGCCATAAATAACAACAGCCAAAATCATTTTGTAGTTTGATCAGCAGCCAAACCCTCCCTCCCCCCCCCCCCCAATTTTTTTTAATTATATATTGATCTAAAACACAGGAATGGAAGGAATTACACTGTAACCATCAAAAGGTTTGGACGTTTTCCTTGACAAATTAGTAAAAAGGTTAATCAATTATCAGCATTTTTACAAATCAGTTGATTGACGGTTAATCATGCTTGTCGTTGGTTTAACCCCGCTGAGTTCAGAAACCCCACCCCTCCTCTCCTGCAGCTCTGCCCCTTAAACCCCTCGACCCCCTCGCGTGTTGATGATCAGGGTGCAGCAGCTCCAGTTGATGAAGAGCCTCTCAGAGATGTTCCTGTATTAAGGCTACATGCTGGTATTTGGCAGGACTCTGTTGATTTCTGCCTTGTTTTTCAGCAGTTTCATGCTGATCATTTTATAGCGTTTTGAATAAATTCCCTTTGATTGTGGTTGAAAAGCAAACTGTCTTTTTGATTAATCGATGAATCATTTTGGCTCTAAAGTGTCCGAAAATTGTGAAAATGCTTAATATAAGTTCCCAGAGCTCAAAGTGATGTCTACAAATTGCTTCTTTTACCTGGCTAACAGTTTAAAAACTCAAAATATGTAGTTTACTATCATACATATGACAAAGAAAAGCCTCGAATTCTCACATTTGCGAAGCCTAATCCAGTAAAATCTGCCTGAAAATGACTGAAATGATTAATCGATTATAAACTAATTGATTCAGCTCTAAATAGTTTGAGTGTTTACACAAAAGCTCGTTGCACATTTTCACATTAGCACCGAGCAGGAATAAAGTGCCACATAAATCAGTTAAACAGGTAAAACCAAATGTACATATGACCTTTGGCTTACAGAATATGGCTGTAATAACAAGATTTATTTTAATATTGATGGCACGTATATATTGTTTGGGGATTTGGGTGTTTATTAATGTCAAATCACAAGTAGCCTTTATGTAATATATGTTTTCATATCCCACTCATCCCACTAAAAACAACTATAGTTTCAGATTTTTTGGTAAGAGGAGGAAAAATAAATCTCTCCCCACTCATGTCGCCCTGTCAGCCACTGAGAAATGGAAGTGCTAGACCTTCCCCTTCCCCCATCGGTCCTGTGTTTTCTGATTGACTGGCTGTGGCCCAGTGTGGCTCCCTCTTCCCCTCACTGTGTCGTTTAGCTCGTCTCAAGCTTATCTGTTCAGTTTTGCAACAGCAGCACGATTGCATTCTGTCTGTCTCAACTCTGTGCGCCCTCTGACTCCTCTCTGGTCTCACTGTCCAGAAACCATTGATTTATCAGTCTTTCAGAATTTAAGGATTTGAAAATGAAAGTGTGTGTGGGTGTGTGTAGTTTGATGAAAGTACATGTTCAGAGCATCGCCGGGATGACTCAGCTGTAGATAAACTGTCACTGCGAGTCTGACCGGAGATATCGTCCATCAAAAACCACATCTGATGGTTTACATCGTCAGGATAGAAATTCTTCTCTCTCAGCTGTGGCAGTTCATAAATCCAACTGACACCTCTCCCAGTGGGACATGCTGATGCTTGAGATGTATCTGTTATGGTTAGCAGAATGCGTATGTGGAGAGAACGAACCTTGTGTACTTGCCCGAAGGCTCCAAGTAACCAAAGCAAGAAGTTAGAAGGTCAAAGCTTAATGGATTAAAGAGCCCATAGGCAGTGGTTGGGGTGGAGGGGTGCACATTTCACATGACCAAAGCTTTTAGAGGTCTGTGAGCTCCCATTGGTTAGTTCAAGTCTTCGCTCAACAGCCACTTGTGATGACTGAAGTTGAGACAGTGAAGGAGGGAGAGTTTTATCTGTGTGAGGCCTGAGGGAGAGCGAGCGGTCTAAATGGGTCTCTGGTCCTGATTTGCTGGCATTCATACACTGTTGTGGCTTTCATGTATGAGCCTTCTGAGCAGATCCCGAGAAGCAGAGGGACGGACAGAGACAGAAATGTCCTTTTTTTAAAATCTTGATTTCGTGATGGATGGGATTTTCCACAGAGAGTTTTATGTCACGTTTCCCGCTCTCTTTTCCTCTCCTTCCTGCCTCTCTTTCTCTCTCCAGCCTCGGGGCAGCCAGTTAGCTTTTCTGAGTGGCTGTCTCCTCTCAGGCTCAGAGGGCTCGTCAAACCGCGCGTGCTGACTCCCCGTTTCCTCACGTCACAGGTGACGCACACAGTCACCTCCCCTCCGCTCAGACCCAGAGTACCGAGAGGGCAGATAATAAATCACAGTGCACCCCTCTGTCCAGCTCCCAAACTCCCCCACTGTAACAGCTTGTCAGATAGATGTTGGTATAAAGCAGCCGTGGACACACAAACAAATAGCATTGTAGAAATGAGTGAAGTAATCGATCAAAGTGAACATGTAGTTGTTATCATTTTTTATATACAGTAATTAAAGCAGGGTCATTTATTTTCAAGTAATTACCTTGTTGCGCTCAGAAGCACGCTGACGTCCTAGGCTTGAAAGATGGTTGCCCAACATCAATCTTTTAAAGGCCACAATCAATTGGCTTCTTACATTGAGCAATGAGGCTGTGTAGTCCAGAGGGAAACATCTGTCTCTTTAGCTGCTAAATGTTCCAGTATTCGCTAACTTTCACACCCCTTTTACATACACATAGTTATGTGATTCATTATTGATATAAAAATATTGATTATAGCAACTGCTTTGTGGGTTTATTCTTTGTTTTGTGGAGTTGACATTTTGACAGCATAGTTTGTGATTATAGATTAATGCTTAATAGCAATGAATTCTTGAATCTTAGATGTCAGAGCTCCCTGTAATGCACCAGACAAAGAAGAGTTTTCAAATGCTCATAATTGCAATTATTTAATTCACATATGGCGTGAATTGAATAAGATAACTTCACAATCAGAAAGCTCATTTCAAACCTCTGTAAGTTGATTTTGAAACTGTAGTATCAATCAAGGTAGCCAATCAATCGACAAATTAATGTAAGTAATTTAAATTCAAAACATGGAAACCCACTGCTTTTAACCTTCAACTGTAACGAGTCTTGTGTGCAACCGTACACACTGTCAAAACAACGTGTGTGTGTGTGTGTGTGTGTGTGTGTGTGTGTGTGTGTGTGTGTGTGTGTGTGTGTGTGTGTGTGTGTGTGTGTGTGTGTGTGTGTGTGTGTGTGTGTGTGTGTGTGTGTGT